>WYDI02027767.1:0-160737 GCA_009867235.2 Psittacus erithacus | reverse complement strand
GATGAGGTAGGGGACGAGGATGGGGATGGGGAGGGGATGGGGTGGGAGCGCGGCGGGATCGCGCCCGCCCGAGCGAGACGGCGGGTGACCTTGAAGCGCCGGCGGCAGGCGACCTTGAAGCGCCGGCGGCAGGCAGGGAAGCAGGCAAGGAGCCCGACGCGGCCGCCCCTCGGAAGCCTCACCGGGAGCGAGCCGGGCACTACCGGGGAGGGCTCCCGCTCCCAGGCCAGCCGACGGTACGCCAGGCTGGCCAGGCTGCTGATGGGGAGAGGTGAGGAGTCCCGTGGTTTTCCTCCCCTGGGGATGAAGTGAGGGAGCTCGGAGGATCCGGAGCACTTTGCTTGAGCTCCAGCGGTTTTCCTAATCCGTGGGCAGCCCCAGCTGATCAAGGGGAGTGTGGAGGTAAAGGCTGACCGTCAGCAGGAATGCTGGCACTCAGGGGAAAACCTTCGGTTGAGCAGTGTCTTCACTGCTATGATCTCCCCTGGCCCCAAGGATGCTTAGCTAGCTATCATAGAGCTCACTGCAGCATATTTCACCCACGGACCTAACCTGCCTGGTTGCAGGGACAAGTGGGAAAATCTCTTCAGACCCTCAATCTAAACTCACAGGGAAGAACAGGGGAAACATACACAGAGCTCAAGAAGGGTCTGAGCTCATTTAGGTCCCAATATTGCAGGTAGAGCCCAGCTTCCTTGACAGTCTTGGGAAGTCAAGTGTCTCTGCAGGTACTTTCCCAGATCCAAACTGGGGAAAAGCATAAGCTACAGAATTTGCTGGAAATTGCTTCACTTTTTCTGAGCTCTGAGGCTCAGCCTTGGTGTTGGGATGAGTGGCTTGCTATTGCTCACTCTGTTCCCTGCGATGAGCAAGGAATAGTCTGTAGGCCTTACAGTCTCACTGAAGGAGATGCATCCGAGGAGAATTGCCAGCCACTGCTTCTTATGGGAATAGGTGTGACAGCCAGGGTGCTGCTGCAGGAGCTCATCTTCAAAAAAGGCTGGGAATGCATTTCCTCTCGCCTTTTTTCCCCTGTTTCCATGGGAACAGCAACAAGCAGGAGCAGCCTGCTCTGAATTTTGTTGCCTACTGCTCAGGCACCCCTGCCCAATCCTCTAGGCCAACTTTGGCTCTTGAGGGTTTCAGACCCATCCTCACATGATGGATCCCATGCCTCCAAGGAGAGCTCACCACTGTGTGTGCGTGTGTATACCATGGCAGAGCAAGGCAAAGAGGCATAAGCCCAGCACTGCCCGTATTTCTGTAGCAGCACTGTGTGCTGTTGCATGCACACTAATAGTTGCAAAGAATTTGCATGTGTACTTGCAATTTCTGCTTTTTATAGTGCTAGGGACTCCTGGAGGAAGTGACTTTAGCTGGACCAAAAGGTGCTGATGGCATGGTCACCCTTCAGGAATAGCTCTGGTTTTCACTCACAGATAGGAATGATACCCAAAAAGAACAAAGCAGAAGGTGGAAGGGAAAGAGGTGACATGAGTTTATGTTTTCGCATTAATAGCCCAGGGTGGCTCTTGCTCCAGGGATTTCATTCATTCACTTTTGAATGCATGTTAACTTTGAACTTCTAGATGCTGCATGTAATCTGTGGCAAGGAGTTCCACAGCACAGCCACATGCCCAAGGAGCACCTTCCTTCAGTGTGCCGATTTTGGGCTTGTTAACCACAAGGACTAACCCTTGGGAAAAAGGCTTCTGCCACCCCTATGGAGCCACCCCCACAGGGCCCTGCAATTTACCTTCCACCAGTGGATAGGTAACTGGTAGCTGGAAACTACTGCTGGAAACAGTAGTAGGGTTTCTGTATTAGGTATCTGTGACCCTGGTCCTGGCAGCATGTTTTCTGTCTTGAAGATGACACTGCCAAGCACATCACCAGCTGTGCTGTTTCTGAGCTGAGGTGTCACAAAGAAGTCCTGTGCCCTGATGTGTCCAAACTGACACTGTACAAGTTCTCAGCCTGTCGGAAACAGGCATATGGCAGGTTTCAACCCCCCAGATAGGAACCCGAGGGCATGGCAGATAACATGCTACAAAAAGCACAGGAGAATGGGAGAAATAATGCCGTATGATGCATCGGCCTTTTGGAAACTGAAGCAAGATGGCCAATGTCCAAGATTGTGTTCTGTGTCACCATCAGAGGGAAAACCCAGCAGTCCTAGTTATAACACACTGCCCTGACCACTCAACCCTCCTCTTCTTGAGGGCAAGAGATGAAAATATCTTTGCTCTAATATGTGAGAATCTCTCCCCCTGCCCTGGTATTCCTGTAGGTTTCAGGATGTTCTATTGGAAAATCACATTGGATAGCAGGACATTTCTGGTATGGGAACATTTCTGATATGACCAAATGGTTGAAAGAAGCAGGGAGGCTTTTAAGAAGATGTGATAACTGAAATAGAGATGGTACCTGGTACCCTTACTGGAATGTCAGTAAGTTTGTTCTCCAGATACCCTGTATCTGCCACCCTGCAGAGACATTCATATCTCTAAGCTTATGTTCCAAGCAGACATAAAGCACAAGGTCATATTAGCAGTATTTGTTCACTTCCCATAAGGCATCAAGCCAGAAAAATTCTCACACTTCTGCCTCTCCTAATTACAGAAAACGGCCCTTTTGCTCCTGGTTAAGTGTGGTTTTAGTTACCCATGCAGCAGATTTGCATTTAGTTCTCGACAACTTTGACAGAGGCTGCATTTAAAACCAGACAACCATAGATACCTACTCTTGTCCTGGTATTTGTAGCCTAGATATAAAACTGCGGTTTGCAGCATCATATATTGGGTTTAGCTTTATTTATCCAATAGGCCAAGTGAGATCAAAACTTAGGCTTTTGTTCTGAAGCAATGATTCCTTGCGACCTGCTGCTTTTTGTCTCTCAAGAAGCTGTGTAGCAGAGAATCCCCTTGTGTTAGGATGCAGGATTTTCTAATTTGGAGAGTAATGCTTGTTTAAAGATTTCAAGGGTATTTTGTGCTGGCTGCCTGAGCCTTCCAAAGTGTGTCACTCCAATTAAATTACTCCTTAATGCAACAAGGGAGTGTGGGTGAAGGAATGTGCCTCCTGACCTGGTTAAACAAGATCCCTTTGCCATTGCTGGTCGATGGTGGCAATAGCATGGGTGCCGTCTACCTCTGCAATCATTCTCCTCAAGGAAATCTATGCCATTAGTTACATACTTCTTTGCTACACTCAGAGTTTGTGTCTGCTGGGAGGAGATTCAGGTGTGCCTTTTAGTACTGTGGGAAGGAAACCCATAGGGGTCACTGATTTGTGTCTGGGGAACTAGTTTCTGTTCAGCATCACTAGACAGGGGCCTGCATCTTCATGGGCAAGATGCCAGCAGCCCACAAACACAAAGTCCTAAACTTCATGAAGTCAGTGGCTCCTGCTCTGGGGTGCTTTCACAGATGAGAATTGCTGTCATTGGAAATTCTTTGATCCCTGCTCTGATCCTTCCCTTCCCAACAGGCTGCCTGTTTGCTTGTTTTCCATCCAGCCTCACAAGAGTCCATTTCTTTATCACCACAATTATTTGTGAAGCTCCACAGAGGTTTCTGGCAGAGGTTTAATTAGTTTCCTCTCAGCAGCAGCCCAGCTGGATACCCGGGGTCCTCTCTCAGACTCCCCTCTAGAAATGAAAAGCAGATTCAGAGCTGCCCAGATGCTGTTTGACGGTCCTCAGGACATTTCATCTGATGTAAATCTGGAGCAGAAGCTACCACCCCAAGTGCCTGGAAAATGAGCCAAATCATTCCCTGGCAAATGCCTTGTTCTGCCTGAGCTTTTTCACCCATCACCCCAAAAATAAACCATGGAAACTAATGGCTCAGAGAATTTAGCCTATCCCTAGTTATGGTCCTGGAAGTCACCTCCCTAAAAGCAGAAAAAAGGATTGTTGCAATTTGCCTACCCTGCCCTGAACAGTTGGATCTGATGCATCCTGGTCTGGGAAGGCATCCCTTCTCCACCCAACTCTCCCCATGGACCTGAGCAGGTGGAGGAGATGAGGTCCTTCTGAGGAAAGTGCTAAAAGCCCACTGCATGACTGGCTGCATTACTTAGGGACTATCACACAGGCTGGGGTTGGCAGTGAGGCCAATGGCCTGGGGTATGGCTGTGATCTCACATTCGGTGTGCCAGGAGCACCTGTTATCTGGGCAACATGGGCTTGTTCATCACTTATTCACAGTGCTGGGCCTCCTCCATACCAGGGCATGGGCACCTACCCTCTGTGTGCCCTGTGCTCCTGCTCAGCAGCTAAATATTTCAGCTTGCTCACCCCACTTCCCCACTGCCCTGAGCTAGCCATCCTGCTCACTCTTCCCTCCTAACCCCAGCCTGGGGTCCTTGCTTGCTTGCAGTACTGTGGCTCCACCCGGCCTGTTCCCAAATCACTCTGATGCAAGTGTGGAGAGTCACAAGCTCTAATTCAGTCTGGCAGCTGGGTGGTTTAACTCTATAGAGAGCAGAGCGGAGCTTGCGTGAGTAATACTGTCAGCACAGCACAGCTTGTTAGGGACCAGCAGAGTGAATAGCCACTTGGAGCACTGTTTGGAGGCAAGGACTGGGCTAGTGGGGGCTGCAGGGCTGCGGTGAGGTGCTGAGATGAAGCAGGAAGCAACTCAAGCAGAATGAACTCAAAAATTAAAAGTTAACCCATCCTCCT
Organism: Psittacus erithacus; assembly: GCA_009867235.2. NCBI lineage: Eukaryota > Metazoa > Chordata > Aves > Psittaciformes > Psittacidae > Psittacus > Psittacus erithacus. The sequence goes on along the minus strand of WYDI02027767.1, from coordinate 156,050 downwards.
TTCTAACAACCATCAGCTCCAGTGTGGTGATGCTGAAGCCTGGGACATAGCATCCATCTGTGCTCTCAGGCAAGGTGAGCTGAGGGTTGGTTAGGGGACTTGAGCTTTTTGTTCTGTCTTGGGTAGTCCCTGCTGGATAAACTGTGCTTAGAGAGTCATGAATAAGTGATAACCTGGTGATGGAGCACTGCCTTCCACAGCTATTCTACAGGGAGGGAGGAGTGCTCTTCATTAAAGCAGTGTGGCCTGACAGAGGTTATCAGAGCCACCCTCTGGAAGTGAGTCTGTCTCTCCAGTAGCTATAAAGGGAGCCCCAGATGTCAAGATTTCTCACCTAGGGCACAGTTTCACCATCTATTTAAGCACGGTTTTATTATCAGTTCTCCAAGACCATCTGCCATCCCTTCCCCATCCGTAACCACATCTGCCATCTCCTTTGGGAGAGCTCTGAGCACACACAGCTGCACACACACACACATAAATAAATGCATACGGAGACCTTATCAGCCATGCATTTGCTCAGATGCGAGCAGAGAGCGCTGCTGCTGCAGTCACTGAGCTGACAGCAGTTACACAAGGAGGATCTAATTTAGAATGAAGTTTGGTTAAACTATCTGCAGGTTTTGTTCATTCCCTTTGTAAGCTCGAGGATTTTTAGCGCATCCTTTATAGATCACATTCTGCTTGTGGAAGTGAGTGCCGTGGCTGAGAATGGGGTGAGTTAGGTGTGAGCCCCATTCAAAGTATTAACTAATCCTCCTTGTTCGACTTCCTACTCTTCACACGCACATATACACACAGTGAACAACAGAAGGAGCTAGAAACTCCCCTGTCCACTGTGGGACCCTGGGCAACAATGGGAATCATGTCTCCTCAGGAAGGTACTACCTGGGCAACTTGCTGACCACCTACCATATGTAGGCAAACCTAATCTGCTTCAGATTATGTCATAGTATTGGTGTGATGGATCCCATAACATTATGGGAGTGCACAGCAGAAGGACTAGAGTCAACCAGTATGGACTCCAAGGAGGAGAACTCTGACTAGAAATAATCCCTTGCTGCAAAAGCAAGCAGGTACCTAGAGCAACATCCTTGGAGACATTCAGAGTGACCCCGTGGTTTCAGCCAGACTTGCGACAAAAGGGCAGCCAGCATTTTCTGGGATGATTACCCCAGAAAATGGGTACCTGAGGAGGACCTGCTTTGCACTGATCTGTTAGGAAGCTCAGTCTCACTTCTCGGCACTGAATCTTTAAGAGCCATGTTCCTGCTTTACTGTGTTAGGCCAGAAAGCAGACTGACCCAGTTTGGTGCATTACAGAGCTATTTGCTGCGAGATATATGGAACAGCAGTCAGAGAGAGCCTGTTGCCTATCCTGCAGCTTTCCTCACTCTCCCAGGGCATCTGCTCCCAGTCAAGGGCCTGGTGCACATGGCTTCTGGGCTGAGATTCCATAGCTGGAGTCCCAGGCAGAGGACTGCTTTGGTGCTTGGTGTGCCCAGAGACATCTCTGGTGTGGATAATGCAGTGGGAGCTTCCTCAGGTAGGGATCTAGCACCTTTCTGGTGGGTTCAGTGCTTCTAATGCTGGGGATGGCAGAAAAGGGCTGCATTCCCAGGGAATGAGACAAACCAGTGCTTGCAGGGAACGAAAGCTGTGCAGTTGACAGTCTATGTGGGGGAATGTAGCACCAGTCATATTGCCTGGTATGAATTACTGTGGAAATAATTACAACAATTTAATGTAACCTGTGTTGCTTAAACATGGCAGAGGACCACAGGTGGGAAATACGGTGCTATTATTTTTCCTCAGACCAGATGCATACTGAACATAAACTCGTTTTCCCCATCACTCCAAGCCACATCTCACTTATCTCACCCAGTTAACAGCTTGAGGAACCACGGAGAAGATGCTGGTGCCAGGCAAGGTGTAACTAAAGTGAGCAGAACTTGAGTTTGAGAAGTCAGATGCAGAGACCTGCGTTTCACTTAGGAAACCAGAGGATGGAATTGGGGAGAGGACGTAATTACCGGCAGTACCGGGGGTCACAAGTCGACGGGGGGGTCATTCCCATGTCCAGGCTCTGTCAAGACGCTCCTGGCAGTGCAATGAGCGGAGAGACTTTCTGGGGCCGGTTTCATGCCGTAGGGGTTATTTTGAGTAGTGCTGGGTACCTTCGAGCAGCGTGTGTTTACACTGACCTCTAGTGGGAGCAGATCCCTCCCTCTTCAGTATTTCCCTGCAATTTTGGCCATTTAAAGTGACACAAGGGGGACTGGGGAGAGCTCAGAATTACAGTTTCGGTTTTAAAATCCTTAAGAGTAAATCATAACATCAAGATTGGCCTCGTATTTTATTTAAATGTTTTTATTCCTGCTACCACTACTTGCCAATATATTATATATATTATATATATGCATACGCATGGACATATGCATGTATACGTATGTGTATGTATGTGTATGTGTAGATATCCATATCTATAGATATAGATATAGATAGATCTGTAGATCTATATCTATATCTATTTAAAGCGTCTGAAAATAATGAAAGTCCCAAACCCACCTGTCCAGGCAGAAAAGCTCTCTGTTAGGAAGACAGCCTGAAACGAAGACCAAGCCTTGCTGAATAAGTGACAGAAGGCAAATAACGGGACACAGTGGCCAAGTTCATCTTTCAGACTTCCCAATCAAACTGCCCAAAGGGTTAACAGAAGCACACCAAGACAGAAGAGAGGTGTCAAGGAGATGGTGCCTGAGCTGAGTATTAGTGGGTGCAGTTGTAAGGTCAGAGCAGAGGGTGGCTGGACCTGGATGCCTGGGTGGCATAGCTGATTTTAATGGGGAATGCCTGGTCTCCAGAGCTGAGCGGCAGCAGACCACTGCAACACAGCCCTAGGAGAGCACTAGCCAAGCACAAGCATGAGCTCAAGGAAGTTCAAGCCTAACCATAGGGATTCTGCGAGATCGCTAACTCCAGCTAAGCTCACATCATCAGCGGAGGAAGGCCACCTCCAGGGGCTGCTGGGCAGCCAGAGGTGTAAATGGGTTGCTGTGACTGTGAGTCCCAAGTGATGGCTCTCGAGTTGTCTCCCTGTAGAGCTGGGCCAGAGCTTACTAGCTCAGGCTCTTTGCTTTGGCTGAGCCACTCCTGAACCTGTACTACCCTGGGAGCAGGCTCCACACCTATACCCCAACCAGAACAGGACAAGATACTCAAGGGGTGATTGCCACTTTCTGCAAAGCAAGCAGCAATTAGTTCACGCTGAAGTTAAGTCTTTGTGCATCTCCACACAGGTTTGTGCTGATTTGACCAAACTGGTTTTCTCCCAATATCTGATTTTATCCATGCGGAAGTGTATAAGGAACCATTCCATGATGGAGCTGCATCTTTAGTAACATCTAGCATGTTACTAGAGAAAATAGCAAAGGGATTTTGTAAGGTATTTGATGGGTAACCAAGTAGCAGTTGGGTACAGAAACCTGAATGAGAAGAAATTCTGGGTGGAGGTCAGAGCTTCAGCTGCAGATGTACATGGAGCTGGGTGCACCCACCACCAGGGTGTGAGAGGGAGATACAAGGAGTGGCCTATATCCCTGCCCTGCTTTGGGCACAGCTGATAAGATGTGGGAGAAGCTCCTTTCTCTTAGTAACTGTAGTCTCACAGCCAAGGCAGAGCCAGGGACACAGCTGGAATACTGAAGCAGATCCTGAGTGTGGGAGGAAAGCTTGTGACTGGAAGTTACTGATGCCAACAGAAACTTCCCCTGCCTGTCTCCTGCTACCCTCACGCCCCAAAACCTTTCTTCTTGCCTGGCTGGAGTCACTTTTCATGGGTAGCTCGCCTGCAGCAAGGCTGAGGTTAAAGGCCTGTGTGGGGAGAGTGACACAAATCCGAGGAGGCAGCTGCAGCATGGGAGGGGGAAGTTGTGGGCGCTTTGCATGTGGTTTGTGTGAAGTGGATCCCCTTCCCACCACCAAGCTCTCCCCAGGTGAGCTCCTTTGCAGGGGATCCTTCCCCTCCTGCTGGGCTGAGCTGGGCACCCTGCAGAGGCAGAAAGGCATGTAAAGCAATAGAAATGATAAACTGATTTTGAAGTATCACCTGCATTCAGAGCTATCTAGGTATATTCTGAGGAAACCCCACCACTTGTGACACTGTAAAGTAGATGCAGATCTGCAATCTATGCAGATCCATGAGGAACACAACTGAATAGTTTTGATGTTGGAAGGGGGCACTGAAAGGCAGCCTTGTCAATCATTCACAGGCAGGGACTATTGTTTGAGCTTCTATTTTCAGCTTTGATCTCTGTGTTCTGGCTGTTCTTGTGCGAGCCCTGGCAGTCCACTGTGGGCTACTTGCCACGCAGAAAGACAGTGGGAAGTGACTGGAGCAACTTGACTTGTTCAGCCAACTGTAGAGACTGCCTGGCTTCTCCCTTTGCCTGTAGAGGCAGGATAGACATGAAGTGTCGCCGTGGTTAAAACGGGTTAAACCATGCACGTGGGAAAAGCAGACTTCACCTCGCACCTGTCTCTGCTGCCAGCAAGCGGCATCCACCGTGTCGTTTCCCACAGAGCCTGCGGCTTCAGTTAGCACTCGCTCACGTTAACACCATCCCCTCCAGCTCACCGCCGGTTTGACAAAGCCCCTCTCCCACCCCTAGCAGACCCGTCTGCTGTTTAAAGAACCCGACAAACCGGGCAGGGGAGGAGGCAGGTCCGGGACACATCGGCGGTTCAGCGCAGCATTATCCCCTGCGCACCCGCGCGGGTTCCCTCCCCCGGGTGCTCCAGATCGGGAGAGGAGAGAGGCAGCCCGGCCAAGGGGGAACGGGCCGGGGCGGGGCGGCAGAGGGGGAATCCCGGGCAGGCGGGGCCTGGCGCGGCTGTGTCAGGAGGAGGAGCCGCGGGACTTAGCTTCGGAGCTGAGTGCCGCTCGCTGCCTTTCCGGCCATGAGCCCCCCGGCCGTGTCGGGGCCGGGGCCGCGGCGGGCGGGCGGCGGGCGCTGAGCGATGTCGCGCGCGGCGGGCGGCGAGTGCCGCAAGGAGGCTGCGGGCTGGGAGGGCGAGGACGGGCAGTGCGACTCTGGCATCGAGTCGCTGCGCTCGCTGCCGGGCGGGAGGGAGAGCGCCGCCGCCGAGACCCCCGCCGCCGCCGGGATTCCTCCCGCTGACACCTTTGCCGAGGCCGCCGCCGCTGAGGAGCGGCTCGACTCCAGCTACGGCTCCGGCGCCCTTCCCGAGACCCTGCCAGCGCTGACGGGCACCGAGGAGCCGCCGCCCGCGGGGCTCAGCCGGCAGCAGCTGGAAGCTCTCACCTATCTTTCGGAGGACGGAGACACGTGAGTGACCGCGGACCCTGCCTCCCATCCGTCCATCCATCTATCCTTCCTCCATCCATCCATCCTTCCTCCATCCATCCCTCCCGGGGCGGCTTGCGAGCCCTGGCCCCCCAGCCCTGGGCTTGGCCCCTCGCAGCCAGCCGGCAGCGGGGAGCCGGTGCCTAGAGATAAGCCGGGTTTATCTGCAGTGGTCCTCAGCCTTCCCCCGAGGAGCACCCTTTCTGCCGGGCTGTGACGGACTCCATAAGCCCGTGTCGTAGTGCTGAGCCTGGATGCTGGGCGCCCTGGCATGGGTTTGAGTGAGTGTCCAGTGGGGCATCTGAGCCAGGTCCAGAGAGTGAGCAGGGAGAGGCACTGCAGGCAGTGTGGCACAGAATGGACCCACTTTAGGAAGTAAGATTCTACTTGCTATGGGGCTGCTAGCAGCTGGAGAGGCAAATTAGTCCCCCACTCTGTCTCTTCCCCAGACAATGTAGTGTTTCCTCCCCAAGAAAGAAGGCTGGGTTGTGTAAGATAGCACGTAAGCAAGAGATCAGCTATGCAGGGCAATACCTTGAGATGTTTTAGGGCCAGAGATGCTGCTCAACCAAGCAACCCAAGAACCATTTGTTCTCAGGTGGAAATCGCCTTGCCAACCTGCCCGCACAGTGCAGCTTTCAGCACAGTTGTGACGCATGCCCTGCTACAGGCCTGCCCTCCTGAGCCTCTGTGACGGAGATGGTGTTTCTTTTCACGAGGGGGGGGCTTCCCGCATCTGTGATGCCCTCTCGAGGGCACAGGCATCACGCCGGAGTTAGTTGGTTTGGCTTCTGGTAACTGTGTTCAGCTAATCACAGCGCTTTCCTGTCATACATTCCCTCGCCAGAAGGTTTTCATCATGAGTGCATGGGTGCGCACACAGAGCATGAGCAAAGTGTGCTCATAGCTAAGAAGGGCAAAAGCTTTGCTCCAGACCCAGGCTGGACTTTAATACCAAGTAGTGGTGCAAGAGGAAGAGAAACTGAGAGGCACTAGCATAAGAAAGCAAATGTCTTCAGTAGAGGGAGCGGCAAAGAGGCTTCGTCCTTGCCTGGCAGAGTGTGTTGGTTCTGAAGCTGAAGATGAGCTGGGAGCCAGCTGGAGTGTTTACTTCCCGGTTGGGAAGGAGCCTGTGCATCTGCTAATTAGTTCATTAATGCTCGCTGGGGGATCTGCTCCCAGGATTGGCTGGAAGTCTCACAGCAAGCAAGGTTATCCTAAACCAGCCTCCCACGCTCCCCAGTCAGGCGCCTGGATGGTACTTCCTCGTCCTGTCCTGTCTGCGGGCTGGCTCTGGGGCTCCTCCGAGTGGAGGAGCTTCACCACCTTTCCCAACTATAATACTAGAGCCAAGGGGCCCACAGGGGAGACCCAGGAGTCTTTTAAACTGTGGAAGACAAGCTCTCTGGGCTCATCTGTCACACAGTGCCCAGGGATCCCTGCTTGCTGTTCTTTGGTGAGCCTGATAGATCTGGCTGCTCGGAGATGCTTTGCCTGCTTGGGGCTGTTCTGTAAGGTGTCTGAGCCCTTTGCTTGTCAGACATGCTTGGAGAGACCTAACACAAGCATCTCATTAACTAGGAAAACATTAATCAGTGGTACCTTGGTTACTGTAGGCAGGAGAGGCTCTTGGAGAGCTCTCCAAATGCTTGCAGTTGCTCTTCTGTTTTCTCTCACAGTTCAGAACAGGAAATCAGTAAAGAGTGAGGGAAGGAGTGAAAAGTCAGCTGGTGGTGCAGCTCATGTTGCTCTGGGCAGGCTGCGTCTGTGTCAGAGCTGGCTTTCTCAGGATCTGCTCCCAGCGCTGTGAAAAAACCCCTATTCTTGTGGTTAGAGTGGCTGTGGATGTCTGCCTCTGCTATTCCTGTCTCTCCCCCGACCCTGTGGCAAAGGTAGGCGGCGTTTATATTTAGAAATGCTGAACATCCACCACTGGGCTGATGCAAACAGGGAGAGGACACCCAGCGACTCATTGAGCTGCCACAGGTTCTGTGTGCAAAACCAAGTCGGGGCTGCTAGTAATGCTGAAGTCTATGGAGCAGTTGCTCATCCGGTGACAGAAAGTCCCCAGAGAAAATGATCAGATGGCTTCAGGCTGCATCCCTTACATCCAACCAGACAAACCCATCGACTTCTTTTCATCTCTGTCAATGGTGCATTTCCTTGTGTGCCTTGCTTTAATATCTGCCATGAAACAGCTCCAGGCTGAGAATTAAAATCGCGCTGTCATTGTATTTCAGGAGACTTGAGCAGCAACACTTGTGTAATTGTAATTCTGAAAGTACAAAAAGTTCAGGGGTTTTGGCCGAGTAGTTCCTGTTTCCCCAGATGCCCTGGCTGGTACCAAGCCGAGAGGAGCCTGCACAAAGGGAGTTGGCAGAAGTCCTGGCTCCCCCTGTGACAAAAATCTTCACTGTCCATAACTGCCCCAGGCTTGCCCACCCCTGCTGCTTTAAGGTGTGCCTGTGAGCAGGCTGTGTTTGTCAGCCCAGTGCTTGTGAGGGAAGTATGGGAGGTGGAGGAGCATGTGCTCAAGCGGTTGGGGCATCAGCAGGATCCTCCTTGGATACCTTCCTGCCTGCCTCTGTGGGAGAGGAGCGTTAACCCAGGCAGGGTGATGCAATGGGGCTAAAACAGGCTCTTCCTGTGTTCAAAATTAGAAGGGGTCTTGTTTCTGCAGGAAGGAAATTGGCTAACAAGGGAGATGGGGGGTGATGGTCAGTGAAATGTGTGGGTGCTGTCTTTCAACAATCACCTGCTCAAGCGTCAGCTCCCCTTCTGCCTGTCCAGTGCTGCTGGCAGTCCCTCTGCCTCGGGGAAGTCAAAGCTGCAGTAGTCGAGCACCAGCACCCCAAGAGAGAGCGGCAGAGCTGGCATGGCAGGAGAGATCAGGGATGAGGAATGAGGTGAGAGGCAGAAGATGGTGGGTGTGCTTAAGGAGGTGATACGTATCCTGATGGTTCTGTGGCTGGGTAGAGGACAAGGCCTGTGAGTTCAAGCACAGTTTCCTCCAAGCATCCGTCTTTTCTTTGAGAAGCAAGTAGCCTCCTCTAAGCAGCCATCTCTTCCATGTAAACCAGCTCCTTTTCTGCTGAGTGGAGTCCCGGTGGGACTGCTCCTTGTGGAAGTGAAGAGAGAGGCTTTCCAGCATGCAGGCATGGCTAGTTCTGACTAGGCTGCAGGCACCTATATTGCTGTGCCCTGGCCTCCGAACAAGCTCAGATTTTGCTAGGATTCACTGAGGAAACTCTTTCCCAGCCTCTCCAGGCAGATGCATGAGGCCAGTGTCCTGGGAAAGGGGTATGGGACCAGCTCCTATGAAATGAGATGGAGTGTGATAGGATCACCTATTGCATTCCAGCACAAGGGAAAACTTCACCTTTCACTTGGGCTAATGGCAGTTCTGCCAGCCCTGGAGAGGCAGAGTTGATTCATCAGTGTGGGAAATTAGGCAGAGCTTTCCGCTCTCTAGGACTACATATTCTGTCAAACTTCAAAACATTTTCCTTTCTGCCCAGGCTGGTCTTGGGCCACATACTAGTTTATGCCATCAGTACCTGATGCATGGTGATGGGCCCCTTGGGCAGCTGGTAGAGCATGTGTAGTCTTGCTCTGTGCTGTCTGGCTGTGCCATGCTGCAGAAGGCTGAAGGCTATGCATCTGCAGGAGGGTGGCTGTCTTCTGCATGGGGATCCATATGCAAAGCAGCATGGCTCCTCTGTGGGGCTGAAGGTCGGGGGACCCCAGCTCAGTCATGAGAGAGGGACCTTTGCCTCTTTCAGATGGAAGATAGGACCAAGCGGTTTTGGTTGGGTGCGTGTTTTGGAGAGGGAGGGGAGCAGAGGAAGCCTGACTTCCTCCTTCCACCAGAGACAAGTGCTGGCCTGTCTGCCATTAAGAAATCACGTGCCAGTGACTCGTGGGCTGAGATGCCTTAACAAGGGCTTAGGGAACAGTTAATCGAGTAAAATTGGGGCCCCATGGGAGCTGATGTTCTGAGCTCGCCTCCACCTGATGGTAGGGAAGCAGTCTTCCCCGCTGAGCCCTTCCCTGCGTGGGTAGGCACCTTGTGGGGCCACGAGCTGCTTCTCAGCATTCACCAACGTGTGCTAGTCATAATCTTCCCACCTCATGTAGCTCTGTGCTAGAGGTCTTCCTCCTGCAGGGGAACAGAAGTTGACCCATCCAGGCTGCCTGCTCTATGCTTGCCCTGCTGAACACTGGTGTTGCTGAACCCCTGAATCCCAGTGTGTGTGACAGCGAAGGAAAACTGCTGTGGAAGCAGCAGAGGGCTGGAGAGACACACTTTCAGGAATGATGAAAAACAGATGAATGCAGAGAACAAACCTGGGTGCTGTTTGGGCTGGGAGTCCTTGGGCTGTTGCTGGCTGCCCAGCAGTCAGTTGTCTGTGGTTAGTGGGAAGCAGGGATGCTCTTGTTTTTTCCAGAGGGCTTTTGGAAATCTCCTTTGCCCAATTGCCAGGGAAGTTCAAGTCCCTCACGTATTGCTCCCTAGTGCAGTGCTGTTGTGGGGCAGAAAAGCGAATGAGTCCTAACGTGGGGCTGGCCAAAGGGACAGGGGAACCTCCTGTGTCCAGCTCCCTCTTCCTGGACTCTCAGCTCTTCCTCTGTACATTGTCTCATTGTACATGTCAAGAGTTTGGGGAGCAGGAGAGGGCACAGGCTCCTTTAGGATGCTCCAGAATCTGCTGACTGCCACAGGGGTCACATGTAGAGCCTTGGTGTAAGGTGGGTAAGTTCTGGCACAGCCTTCTGAGATCGTACAGGCACAGAGGTTTTTTCCCCTGTTTTGGGTGACTTCAGCCTGGCCTGGGGGAAATTTCTTCACGCTTTCCACCTGCCTTGGTTTGCCTTGGAGCTGGGGAGAGACACAGGGAACTTCACCACAGAGGAAGGGAAGGAATGACTGGAAATTTCCATGTCCTGGAATGCAGAAGCCTGCTGCCTGGCTGTAATAGATCAGTTGAGGTGGGAAGGGCCAGGTCCTTGCACTCTGCAGGCAGGCTTAGCTGCTGCCGGGAAAGTGTTGAGCTCAGCTAAGTTAACAAAGAAACTTCGATTTTTGTTGGCTTGTAGGGGTTTTTAATAGTGTGGGTAAAAGAGAAGTCAGATGCAAAAGTGCAGGAAGAGAGGCCATGGGGTCTGAACTGTGAAAGTGGTTACTGGGCACCTCTCGATGAGCTCTATGTGATACTCTGTGCATCTGGGAGGTGGGGAGCCCCTTTGATGGGGCAGATGCAGGGCGGAGAGGGCCCTGAGATATGCTAGACCCACTGCTGGTCTCATTAGAAGAAAATCCTGAGGTAGTGAGGATGCTTGCGGGGCTGTTGATTGCTAGAGTGTGTTGTACCGGCTCTGGCAAAGTCCAGACACTGTCCTCTTCCAAGGCTGTTCTGACCTCAAGATCTCTCTGCATGCACAGAAACTGTAGGGGAATGTATTTGCCTCCTGATGAGCAAGAATGGGAGTTTGTTCCATTTAAAAGGTCCATTTGTTGTGGCATTTTGGGACGTTTGCTGCTTTTATTGCAATTGTTCATCTTGCTTCTCAGCCATGACCCTCTGGGGTGGGCTGGCCTGCTTTCTGGCTGGGTCTGTCCCTGCAGTGATGGTAGCGTGGGACAGACCCCTTGTTTTGCAGGGAGCAGTCCTCATGCATCTGATGTTTAGTGCTTGTGCAATCCCGGGCACACCATCTGCTCAGAAACTGAGAAGAATGCTCACATGTGTGGGTGCAGAGGCTAAAGGATGTGAGGCCAGGGGTGCTGTATGTGGGTGAACAGGGGCACCTTCATCTCCCCACCTCACTGGAAAACAAGACACCCGCAGCCCTCTTGCAGTGCCTCCCCTGCCAGGCAGCCTCCAGTGCCCCTCATCGCCAGCAGCCACACCAGACCCTCTGCAGAGCACCATAGGAAAGCTGGAGGCTGGCTCCTCTGCTCCATCAGTTCCCAGCTTTCTCTTTGGTCCCAGTAGCAGCAGCCTTCCTGCCCCCTCCCTCAGGGAAGGGAAGAGGAAACCTGCACACCAGAAGACCCAGGGCTGGAGCAGAGGTTATGGAGATGAGCCTACAGCTGGCTGGGATTTGATGTTCCCTTGGAGCTGCCGGAGGGCAGCTGGAACAGCTTTTTGGAGAAGGGCAGCATCACATTGGTATGCAGGGAGGAAGGGAGCCAGGCTGGGCTGGCAGAGGGCTGCAGGGCAGGAGAGGGCTGTGCTGGCTGAGGCTGCTGGCAGAGGTTCATGCTGATGGCTGAGGAAGCGGTTAGCAGTGCAGGTTACAGGGCTGGAACAGGAGAACAGGGTAAGTGTGGAATTCCCCTGCTGTTTTCCTCCTCCCTTGCTCTCCTCACTGTTGCTGCTGGGGCCATTTCCTCTCCTGAACAAGTTTCTCATGTGTTGTTTGCATGATTTCCCACTGCTCCACTCAGCCAAAATGAGGAGTTGAGAGTGAACTATTCCTGCTGCAGACAGGGATCTTACATAGAAAGGGAGAAGAAGGTAGAAAGAGAAAAAAGTACAGTACTAGGAAAACTAATTCTACTGAATGCTGGAGCCCTTGTCCTAGGCGATTCTGGGGTTAGACAGTGAAGGGAGAGACTTCTGAGGACAAGGTGTCTTGTTCTACAGATGGGAGGGATCTGCATGGTCAGATCTGCATGGTCTGCCCCTTTTCTGGAGGGAGAGAAGAGGATAGCTGGAGATTTGCTGGGACTTCCTCAGCTCTGCTTGTGTGTCTGAGCTGGTGTCACCCTTATCCCATTCTCCTGCCTCCAGTCCTCAGGTGTGGACAGTTTCCTACCAAGCACTTAAAGTCACTCAGAAGCCTGGGAGATGGACAGCACTATGGAAATGGATGCTTTCCTGTGCCTAAAATAGGACTGCCTTGAGCATGGCATGCTCAGACCTGGGAATATCCTCAAGGATGATCCTGATCCCTCTGCTCCAGCATCATTATCTCTCTGATGATGGGTAGATTGCCTTGTGCCAGGGATGCCCTGTGCCTTTGCAATTCAGAGCACTAATGAGACCCCTTGTGCCAGGATGGAGCTGGTGAGCAAGTGGCAAAGCTGAGAGCAAGCCCAGCAGTCTGTACTCTTAGGCTGATCACATTTCCCTTGCCTGCAGCCCCCTCCAAACTCCTGTTTGCCCTTTCCAAAAGTCCCCACTGGGCACTCACCCCACAGCTGCAGGCAGGAGCGTGGGGAGCAGGTAAGCAGAGAAGGCAGAGGTGTGCGGGCAGCTGAGAGAAGGTCTGAGCATGGAGAGGTGGAGGGTTTATTTTGGCAAAGGCACGTGGCTGGGTGAGGAGGGGTGCCTGGCATCAAGCAGGTGTCTCTCCGTCACCGTGCCCTGGCGCTGAGGCTGAGCTGTGAGTGCTGTGTGCCAGCATGCAGCAGCCTGTCAGCAACTGGACCGTATGCTGCCATGGCAAAGAGATGTGTGCATGTAGCCTTGGACGGAAGAAAGTGGAGATTGGCACGATGCCTGCAGCTCAGGTCCCTCAGGGGTAGGAGGTTTCCCAGGTTAGCTGGAGGCAATCCCAATTCCAGGTTGTCATAAACAGCCTGTGGCACAGAGTGCACACGTGCTCTTGGTGCACTCATTCCGGGTGTCCTCGCCATGATTCCAAGCAGCTCATGGCTGTTGCAGCCATTTCAGGAAGTTGAGGGCTGTCAACTGGGAGAGGGGGGAATGAATGCAGAAATGAAAGCACAGGAGGAGGCTGCACCCGGGTGGAGAATGAAGAGGGAAGGGTGAAAGCAATCCTTTGAAGCAGGCACATCCCAGCTTTGGGGTGAAAGCCTGAGCTCTGGGCGGCTGGGGATGCTCAACCTCATTGCCTCCACAGCATAGATCCCACACTTGCTCAGCCCTGAGTGTCTTTGCTGCCTTTGGTGTGAGCTGCAAAGTCACCCAAGCCAGGAAGAGCTGCCTGGGGTTTCCACCTCCCCTGGGTGACTGCCCCACTTGTCCCCATATGATGGTGTGGTGTGAGTAGTGGCAGAGGGGCCAGGGGATTCCTGGGCAGGTTGGGGCTGGCTGCAGTGGGGAGAGACCCTGGGCTCTGCACTTTCCCCCAGGAGCCCAGCACGGCTTTGGAAAGTGAAAGCAGTGGAGGTTTGAAGTTCAAGCCCAGTTGCTGTGGAAAGTCCCCTGCCTGAGCAGTTGTATCTTTTTCGTACCTGAAAAAGGCAGATCCCATGGCCTTCTGCACGTGGTGCCTGGGGACGAGTGTGGAGAAACAGGGGCTGTCCCTGCAAGCAGGCAAAGGACACCTTGGTGCAGGTGCCACCGTGGGGACCAGAGGCCTGATGCAAAGCCCATGGGGAATCTCCCTGCCTGGATCATACCCAGGCAAGAGCCTGCCAAGGGGAGAGGTGTTCTTAGGGCTGTTTCTCCAGCTCTGCCCCTCACTGTTGCCCTCTGCTACCCTGGCCTGGGCCCCTTGGCTGTGCCTCTGCCCCAGGAGCACTGACAGTGGGGATGCACGCCGTGGTGGTGCAGTGGCAAATGTGAGTGGCCTCTCCCTCCACTGGGGAGTTCCCTGCTGCAGCATGACGCAGGGCTTCCCCAGGGACAAAGCCTCTGCTGCTGGCCACAGCTTTTCCCCATGATGACAGGGCGAAGGGGAACCAGCCTTGTTTTGTCACCAAAAATGGGGCTTAACTTTGGGGGATCTGGCCTCTGGGTTTCTCAGCACACTCATGTCCCCATGGCAGCTGGCGAGCAGGCAGCCCCACTTCTTCACTGCAACACTTTGGGGCCAGGTCTTGCCCTCCAGCCTGTGAGGGATGCTGTCCATCTCTCACTGCAGGTGGCATCCCGGAGCTGAGCTGTATGGTGAGCAGGGTGTCTTGCTGGGGCTGGCACACCACTTGTCCTCTGTCCATCAGCCCTGTTTGCCTTCACCAAGCAGCATGAGTGGCAGGAGCCTGCTTAGAGCCTGGGTTTCACTTTGGAGCTGACATCTGCCAGAGATAAAAGCCACGCAGCGCAGTGGTGGCAGGAGGCTCACTCAGCTCATGCCTGCTGTGCTCTGCTGCCTGCTCCTCACTGCTGCTCAGCATGGCTGGGACTGGTCCCTCCTTCCAGGGAGGCCTGGGAGTGCAGCAGGTCATTGGGGAGGACTGGAAATTCCCTCGGCTCTGCCTCTGTCACGGTCTCACTTCTCTTCTGAGTGCACAGCGGCTGGCGTCAGACCCAGCTGGAAATTAAACCTTTCCTTGGGCTGGGGGACTCCAGCCTGCCTGGACACCCCATGGCTGTGGGGACCATGGTCCCGAGGCACAGGACTGCATGCTGGCCACCCAGCTCTGATGGCTTCAGTGTCCCTGTGCACTCTCCGGTCCCATGCCAGCACTGCCGCAGCAGGGCTAGAGGGGAAGGATGTGGGGGAGAGAAGAGGAAATAGGTGTGGGCCGGCAGCATGGCTGGCATGGGGACTGTACCCTGCAGGTGATCTTGAACCGGTGCCGGGCTCCTGCCCAGCGCTGGCTGCCTGCCTGCACGAGAGGAAAGCAGAAGTGTGGCTCACAGCTGGCAGCGGGTTACTGGAATTCCCCAGGCAGCTGCCAGAGCACATATCTCCCTCTGCAGCTGCCAGACCCAGGCCTTAGGCTCTGGGAAACACATCCCAAGCTTTTCGGACCTGCACCAGTGGAGGCCTGGCTTTGGCCAGTGCTGAGTCCAAGCCCTGTGCATGCTGTGAGGTCTGAGGGAGGACTCGGCATGAACAAGAGGGTCTGTTCCCCATGCAGATCAGAGTGAAGGACTGCCCTGGGGAGCCTCAGGCCACATTCCTGTCTTGGCCTGTTGCTGAGCTTCCCCAGAAAGAGAGCAGGATGGAGGAGCTCCAAGCTGGTGACAAGGGAGGGGGACTGGGGAAGGTGTGTAGATCACTCCTCCATGCAGCAGTGGAGGATATCTGCTTCTGAGCACAGCACTTGGGACTTATTTTTCTTTTTTCCCCCTTTCCTGTTGCCTCCATAGGTTGGTTCACCTGGCCATTATCCACTGCATCCCAGCTGTGGCACTCTGCTGTATCGCCCATCTGCCCAGGGAGGTGCTGGAGATCCAAAATGATCTTTTCCAGGTATGAGGATGTGATAGGCAGAAGATGGAAGGTAGGCCCTCCCTCAATAGATGCACAGTCTGTCTCCAGGCCCCCAAACCTGCTTCCTCCAGAGCATGGTGAACGCCCCATGTGAGCAGCCCCTTTTTAGGGAGGGGAAGAAGGGTATGGGAGATACCCTGAGAAAGAGGTGTGACAGCTCCCAGCAGCACAGGGTGAAGGGGTCCTTTACAAGGCCTAGGACATTTCAGACTGCCCTGGAGGGTGGAGCAGGCATGGCTCGAATGTGGCAGGGTAGATAACCTGGGAGAGTGAGATCTGCCCCCACAGGCGATCCCTGAGCTGAGGCTTGAGGGGGCAGCAAGCTGTTTGCACTGCCCGTGTTAGCCATGCTTAGTGCTGGGACAGGGATGGGTTCCTGCTTGGCAGCCTGCCTGTGCCACAGGGCTGGCTCCTGTAGCCTGGTGTGTCTCATCCTGCCTGGTGTCCTGCGGGACATCCCTCCCTTCCCTGATTTCTGTCCCCACCTCCTCTCTAGACCCCGCTGCACCTCGCTGTGTACCTAGAGCAGCCCAGTGTGATCCAGGCACTGATCCACAAGGGAGTGAACCCCGGGCTGCAGGACCGCAATGGGAACACGCCACTGCACCTAGCCTGCGAGCAGCAGCACATGCAGTGCGCCCAGCAGCTGCTGCAGGGCACAGCCCCACCGCAGGGCACAGCCCCACCACAGGGCACCCCACAGCCCCATGGGCACCACCACGACCTGCAGCTCCAGAACTGGCAAGGTGAGACCCACAGGCAGCCCGGTGTGGAGCCAGTGGCAGGGTTGGGGCACAGACTGTGAGTTGTGTACGCAGGGATCTGGGAGCGCCGCAGAGTGGGCATGCGGACAGGGCTGGTGTCCCTCAGGGTGGATTGGGCTGACCGTGGCTCTCTCTCCTGCCTCCCCATCCCAGGCTTGGCCTGTCTGCACATCAGCACCTTGAAGGGGAACATCCCGATGATGTCTTTGCTGCTGAAGAGCGGTGCCAACATTGATGTTCGGGTAAGGCTGGGCATGGTGCGATGTTTGGGCAAGGCTGAGCATGGTTCATGGCTCCCTTGAGCACTCCCTCCAGCTTCAGGGCTGGCACTGCTGTGGGAATGGGAGGCACTGGATTCTGAGGGAGCAGAAAGAAAAGGTCCCTGAGCGGCTGTTGGGTGCTGTGACAGCAGTCAGGGTGAGGACTGCCCCCTCTGCAGCCTGTGAAGGGGGTGCTATGGAACCCATCTGAGGGGACCCCCCATTCACACCCTTGTGGTCTGTGGGTTGCAGGAGGGCACAAGTGGGAAAACCCCATTGCACTTGGCCGTGGAGTGCCACAACCACCGGGCTGTCCAGTTCCTGCTGCACAATGGGGCATACGTGGACGCGCAGATGTACAACGGGTGCACCCCACTCCATCTCGCCGTGGGCCGCAAGGATGCCGCTATCGCTGCCATCCTCTCGCACTGCGGGGCTGACACCCTGCTGAGGAACATGGAGAATGAGACAGCCCAGGACCTTGCTGATGGCAACGATGATGTGAGTCTGTGTGTGGGGAGGCCTGTGGCCTGTGCAAGTGTTGGGGGGGAAGCTCCTCAAAGGAGTTTCTAGCTGTGCCTGTCCTCCCTTATCGGGTGCAGGCATTGGCTCAGGGGTGCGTGGGATGGCTGCCTGTTGCCTCAAGCCCTGGGGAATGCCCATTACGGGTTCCTTGGTGCTTCCTCAGCGAGGTGGGAGGCTTTAGGACTTGAGGGGGGAACTTAGGTCTGGGCCCCTACCCCAGCTCCGTGGACACACTACCTTGGATCTTTATACATCCACACCTTGGCCTTTGCAGCTCCTCGCCTTGCTGCCCTTCGATGACCTGAAGATCTCAGGGAAGCCTGTGGTGTGCTCTGAATGAGCAGCTGGACTCCTTTAGCCTGTTGAGCTGCCTCTTTGCGCTGCTGCCCTGCTGCCTGCTGGGACCTTGCCTGCCTGCAGTTCAGTGGGAGCAGCACCACTGTGGGACACCTATCACCCCCTCTCCTCTTTGGAAAAGTTTTGTCGGCCTCAGGCTGCCTTCCCAGAGGGAAGAAGGCAGCACTATGAGCACTACACAGGGGAGTTTTTTCCTTGAGTATTTGTGCCCAGCAGCAGGACTCAATAGGAGTCTCTAGCTTACACAGGGAAGGAGCAGGAGAGGACTCCTTTTCATGCTGCATGGTGGACAGAGCATCCTCTGGCATCCCCCCAGATGCCATCAGAGTAAGCGTGGGGTGAGGCAAATGAACACTCACTCTAATAAACGTTTGTTCTTGCTGCGGGCACCTGAGGTCTCGTGTGATCAAACCCACGCTGTTCCCCCGCAGCATCAGGAGACTGAAAATCACCCTGGGGGCCAGACACAGGGCTGCAGGGGCTTCCCCAGCCCGCCTGCTCCCTCTGGGCCTTTGCACAGCAGAAGGTGAGTGGGAACACAGGGGCTTCCCTGCTTGCAAAGCCCTTCCAGTGCTCAAGGCTGAGGCTGGGGGATCCCAGCCTGGAGCTCCATTCCTGTGCTGTCCTGCCGAGCTTCAGGGCTGAAGAAGGAGCATAGGAGATGCTGGAAGACCAGGTTGTGGATCCCTGCTTCTGCTGTTGTGCCTGTCATCTTGCTGCCTTGTGCTGTGGTTTCCTCTTGTGCAGAGGATACAAAGATCCTGCCTCATCTCCCGGCTTGGGTGTTAAAAAACTTGGGGCATGGGTCTTCTCTGGGTTTTAGCTTCCCTCAAGCTGAGAAGGGAGGAGATGGCATGGTTATTTCCACATCCCTGCTGATGTTCAGCTCGCTCGCCTTCCCTGCCTCTTCTCCAAGCCAGAGAAGGACATGTGAGGCACTAAGGAACCAGCAGCCAAAGGTGCTGTGGGAATGAAGACACAGAGTGTGCCTGACTCTACCTCAGCCAGCGAAATTCCCCATTTGATGCCTGGGAGCAGCTGCTATTGTTTGGGGCAAATCCTGGGTGGTGCAGTTGCACAAGATGCTCGGCAGTGAGCAGTGTGCTGTTGTCTTCATGGAAAGACTAGTAAGGGAATGCTGTCAGGGAGGCAGCACAGGCTCCCTGCAGCCCTCGCTGTAGCTGGCCCAGTCTCCTCAGCAACCCTGGGCTGGATTGTTCTGCTTTTGACTGCCTCTCAGCCCTGCTGCCAACGAGCCATGTTCTGCTCATGGGCCTCAGCCAGTGCCTGCCAGGAGCTGGTGCCCCATGGGGCAGCCCTAGTGCCACCTTCACAGGGAACGTGGGGCCCTGGGAGCGATGGGTACTGCTGGGCAGTGGCACGGTGGGGCTGGGGTTGCAGCTGGTGGGAAGGGGAGGGGAAGGGCCGAAGCCAGTGCTCTGCACTATTTTTTTCATTGTTTTTAAATAAAATGAGGGCGGTTTTGTTGAGGATGTCCTGTAAAACGTTACTGGTGTCCGCCTGAGGGCGGCAGCCGGTCCTGCAGCCTCCCCGGGCGCTGGGCCGGGGCTGGAGAAGGCAGCGGTGTGTGCCTGGGGCAGGGCCGGGGCCGGCTCTCGGCTCTCTCACCGTTCTGGAGCCCGGCCTGGAGCCGGGGCCTCCCTCCCGGGCCCGCGGGCCTCTCTGCCCCTGCTCCGCTGTTCAGGGGCCGCTCCTGCCGGCGGCGCCCAGCGCGCCCGGACTCTGCCGCGGACACGGCGACGCTCCTCCGGAGCGGCAGGGGGCGCTGTAAGCCTCCGCTGCGCACCCACAAGGAGGGTGTTCCGCCACCGCTGCCGGGAGCGCAGCCGAGGGGAGCCGGCCGGGAGCGGGGCCGGGAGCGGGGCCGGGCCGGGGCGCAAGGTGGGTACTGAGGCCGGGGTGGGCGCTGAGGGCGGGTCGGGCTGCGTGCGGCAGCAGTGCCCCGCTCGGCAAGGGGGCAAGGGTGGGAGAGGGCTGCCGGCCCGTTCGCTGAGGACGTGGCCGCCGGGCCGGGAGGTGTCCCCGGGGCTCCGCTCGCACCGTACCCAGAGGCTGCCTCTGCACGGGCTCACGGGGCCGGTCCCCAGCCTGAGGCCGCCGGAGCCTCGGAGTAGCAAAGTCCCCGGGCGGGGGCCGGAATCCCGTACCCCTCTTCCTTGCCGGGCACCCCGGTGCCCTGCCCGACGCTGGAGAGCCCTTGGCAGCGGACGGCGGGGATCGGCATCCCGGCGGCTGCGGCAGCGTACTGCTGCTGCCCGGCGCTGTGAGTGGGGACCGTGGGCTTTCACGCTCCAGGCTTGCGTTTGAGCTGAGCCCTTCGAGGCGCTGGAGTTGAGCTCCTGAGGAGCGGGGCTGCAGGCAGGGACTGTATTCAGATCTCTGGCCCGGGACCCAGACTGTGCACCGCAGGCTGAGGGCTGTGGCCCAGCCCGGAGCCGAGGCGGTGCGTTCGAGCACTGCCCCTCCTGTGCCGAGGGGAACAGTACCCGAGTCTGTTGTCTCGGCTCCCTGGCCCTAGACTAAGGCTCCTTTCATGCCTCAGAGTGCCGCCCGCTTGCCCTGCGCTGCCCCCCCGCTTTCTACCTGTAACACTGGAGTCCCTGTTCCTTCCCAGCCTCGGTGGGGAGGGCAGCCCCTGCTGCACTGAGTCAGCTCTCGGGGCCTGGGAATTGCTAGCGCAGGCATAGAGAAAGCCATTGTCCTTCATAGCCTCCTCTTCACAGTCGCTGTGGGAGAGCAGAGCGAGTTCTCCTCCCATGGCCACGCTGACGGGGCGGCAGAGTAACAGCAGGCGCAGTCGTGCTGAGCAAAGCTGGCTGGCTTTCAGTCCCTGTCAGGTTGAAGGGAGTCGTGGCCCATGAGTGTAGCAACCGATCCTGCCATTATGTCTGACTTCTGCAAAAGCAAACGGCGTTTCTGCACCCTCTGCGCAACAAGAGGGCTGCTGCTATCAACCAGGGTTACTTAATGCAGGCAAACCCAGCACCATGTGGGCAGCTTCAGCCCCAGATGTCTGCACCGAACCCTGTTGTTGCATCTTGCAGTGATGCCCCTGCAGCAGGAGAGATGACGGGTGGAGGTGTCAATCTGCCTTTTCTGCGGGGGAGAGCAGGGGGAGGGATTGGAAGCAGGCACAGAAACCCACTCGCAGCTGTTTACTTCTCCACAGGCTGGGAATTTCTGGGTCCTTAAGTCAGAGAAGGGAGATTTCAGGGTGAAACACAAGCCTCGGCTTAGGTCAGGTTGTTGGGCTCTGGGAGCCTGGCCCCAGCAACCAAGGATAAGAAAAGCCCCTGAGGCCTTTCCCAAGGTGACAAGGGGTTTATGGGGGGGATTTGTGCATGAAATGATGGGGAACTTTCTTGCCTTTAAAGTTCTGAGTTTCTTCATCTGTGAGTTTCTTGTGGGGGCTACCATATGTCACAGCACTATTGTACTGGGGCCAGGTACACCCCTAAATAGGGCCTAGATTCCTTTGACGCTTGTTTTTTGGGGAGAGGGGATTAACATCTCTGGCCCTTTTCTGTCACAGGAGCTCAGTGTCTTCTGGTGTGTGTTTATGTAGCCAGCCCCACAGCACCCTCACCTGGCCCTCAAGGTGGTGTGGAGGCTTTCTCTGCTGGGAAAATTGGGGAAGGGATGGAGCATGGACCAAGGAAACCTCATACCCTGATGCAGAAAGCAGTGGATTTCTTTGCAAGGGGGAGGATGCATATGTGGCCTTGGGTGTAGGAACTTCTTGCTTTCTTGCTCATTCTGTTGTGTACTTGGTGCTCTTGTTCTTTGTGTGGCCTGTGAATATCACAGGTTTGCCTCTGTGAGGAAGGGTACAGCAGAGGGAGGAACTCCTTCAGGGAGTTTTAAAGCTGGCTAGATCACCTGCTAGGGCTGTAGCTGAACAATATCAGCTATGCCTTATCAGATAGTCCTGGTAAAATCCCAACCAGGCAGCTGGCAGGAAAGTTCCTTCCCAGCCTTGCTCTCTGGCTGTGCCTTGCCGCATGGGTGACCCTGGTAGTTTCCTCTGGGCTGTGGGGAATGCCTTGGCACGCTTTCTGCCAGGGCCATGTGGAGTGATGGGGGAGGCTGACAGCTTGAGTGCTCCATGCTCTCCTCCACTCACCTGCACAGCCGGAGGGGAGAGCTTTGAGCTGCTTGCTCTCAGAGGAAGGCGTCTTTGGCCACAGGCTTGAAACATGAGCTGTAGGTAGGAGTCACTTTTTCCATTCAGTGACCTTTTCTTTTTTCCAGCCTGGAGCTGTGCTAAAGTTTAACCTAAAACGGTGAGATGCAAAGGTGCCTCTTGCATTTGGAGGAAGGGCGTTGTCAGGATCTGATGGTTACAGCAGTGTTCAAACAATCTCCAGTGCTGGAAACTGAAGTTTCCAAGTCCACGTGTTCCTAACCCAGAGCAAACACTCTTAACAGAAGCACTTATACATGTATGGCATATGCTTTTCAACTCCAGAGGGCTTTTCCTACTCCATGTGCTGCCTTCATCGCTGCTGTTGCTGGGGTAGGATTTGGGTGCTGGTGGGGAGCAGGCTGGGCAGCGGGGGTGTGGGCATGCAGAGCAGAGCTGCGCAGGTACTAACAGCCTATTACCTGCCTCTTTCTCTGTGCAGATTTTGCCTTCCCCTCGTGCTGGCTTCCCTCCCTACGATGGCCACTGGTGAAGAGATCGTCCCTGCCCTGCAGGACTCATGGGGTGACTTCTGGCTCTTCCGTTTCTTTGTTAATGCTGCTGGCTACGCAAGTATTGTGGTGCCGGGATTCCTCCTCATCCAGTACTTCAAGAGAAGGAATTACCTGGAGACAGGTAATGGCAGGAGCTTCCCTTCCACATCCTGCCTCCCTCTGAGCTCTCTGCACCCCCTTGGTCAACACTGTTCGATGCTGACAGGTTGTTTCCCCAACCTCCTTTGTCAAACCAGGCTTGAACAGAGATGCATCCCAGAGCTGTCTCAGTAAAGAGAGAGGCTTCACTTCTCAAGCTGGTGCAGCTTGTGGTGGCCAAGACTGTGGTTAACTCTTGTCTGTGTTTCCCTACGCTGTTCAGGCCGAGGCATTTGCTTCCCTGTCATCAAATCGTGTGTGTTCGGCTCTGAGGTGAAGTCTGTACACCAGGAGGATGGCTCCCTGCCACCCCGAGCAGAGCCCACAGAGTCCTCTACAGCCCGACAGTTCTTCAAGCTGCTCTTCTGCGCTGTTGGTCTGCAGGTGGGGGCCCCATGAGTGGCCATTCCTGTCTGGGAGGAGGGCATGGGCAGCAGGTTTGTGGCCATCAGTTCTTTGAAAAGCAAGGATGCCAGTGCTGTCCTTGATAGGGGCAGGGTTGGAGGCTGGGACACAGCCTCTCAACCAGGGTAGTCCACCAGAGGTGCTGTGTCACCTCTAAGGGCTGTGGAGGTCTGTTCAAGCTGGTGTCATCTGGGCTGGGACTACTGTCCATCTGATTGCAGGCCTCTGCAGCCATGGTCAGGGAAAATTCTGTGAGATTCAGCACATTGCTAGGGCTGCTTTTGTTCTAGCCCTCATGTCAGAGTAGCAGATAGTTTTAGCCCTCTTATTTCCCTCTTATCTCTGGGTCATCTTCTGGGGCTGATTTATCCTGCCTTGATGGGTTAGATTCAAATATTGGGGGGAATTACTGAATTCAGTTACAGATAAACAGGAATTTTTAATGTGAGTTTCCCTAAATCTCAGCTACAGCCTGAGTGTCATTAGGAAGGGCAGCTTTTTGGGTCTATGAGGACTGAAAACAGAAACATGGGCATTGTGAGAGAAAACCCCATGCAGCCAGCAGAAGACATCTACCTGCTGGCAGACTGCCCCATCCATTCAGACTTGCAGCTCCACTAGCAAGTCATTCCATCTCTCTGTACCTCAGTTTCTCTGGAGGGGATGTGTGGTGAGAGGAAGTCTGTGTTACTTCTGCAAGGGGCTTAGTGCTTTCACACCGGACATAGCAGAGGTGACAGCCAGAACAGTGATAATCCATGGGGAACAGTTTCGTCTGCTGGGTTTGAGACTAGATTTGGGTGGAAGAACTGAGCCTAGGGAGCTGGTAGTAAAAAAAACAGTGCAGAGGCCACTGGGAAAACTGGCAGGACTTGCCGCAGGGAGCTGGCACCAAAACTGCAGCAATGCGCGGATAACATTCCCTGATTCTGTTGGTCTGGTTCAACAGGGAGCTTACAGTGTAACGGCTTGCGGTACACCCGGATGTTTGCTTTGAGGGCTTCTCTCCCCTTGAAGAGGCTGTAAACTGAGCAGGTTTTGTGTGGGACAGGATGTTCCCGGTTGTAACCAAACGGGACACTGGGTTCCCTCAGAGGGGTGGTGCGGGAGGTGGCCCCATCTCCCACGGTGGTATTGCCACGCAGAGGGTGAGGCAATGCTGAGGCAAGTAAGGACCTCCTGGGGTCGGTTCTTCCGCGGCTGCTTGCTGCTGCCCTTGGTGGGTGCTGACTGTCCCTGTACTCCTCCTGCTTTGCAGGCCTCCTACCTCACATGGGGCGTCCTGCAGGAGCGTGTGATGACGAGAACTTACGGTGCCACTGAAACAGAACCCGGTGAGAAGTTCAAGGACTCCCAGTTCCTCGTGTTCATGAACCGCATCCTGGCCTTTACGGTGGCTGGTCTGTACTGCGCCCTGACCAAGCAGCCGCGCCATGGGGCTCCGATGTACAAATACTCCTTTGCCTCCCTCTCCAACATCCTCAGCAGCTGGTGCCAGTATGAGGCACTCAAATACATCAGCTTCCCCACCCAAGTGCTGGCCAAGGCCTCCAAAGTGATCCCAGTGATGATGATGGGCAAACTGGTGTCACGCAAGAGTTATGAGTACTGGGAGTACCTGACTGCTGCCCTCATCTCTGTGGGGGTCAGCATGTTCCTGCTCTCCAGTGCTCCCAACAGACACATGTCCACTGTTACCACTTTCTCAGGCATAATCCTCCTGGCTGGCTACATTATCTTTGACAGCTTCACCTCCAACTGGCAGGATGCCCTCTTTGCCTACAAGATGTCTCCTGTGCAGATGATGTTTGGCGTCAACGTCTTTTCCTGCCTCTTCACAGTGGGCTCGCTCTTGGAGCAGGGTGCCTTGCTGGAATCAGTTCGCTTCATGTCCCGGCACTCAGAGTTCACAGCCCACGCCGTGCTGCTCTCTGTGTGCTCTGCCTGTGGCCAGCTGTTCATCTTCTACACCATCAACCAGTTCGGGGCCGCTGTCTTCACCATCATCATGACACTGCGCCAGGCGTTTGCCATCCTCCTCTCCTGCCTCATCTACGGGCACACTGTCACTGTTGTGGGTGGGCTGGGCGTAGCTGTTGTCTTCATGGCCCTCTTCCTCCGTGTCTATGCCCGCAGCCGCATGAAGAAGCGCAGTAAGAAGCTCCCGCCAGGCGAGACCCCTGTGCAAAAGGTCTAAGGAGCTGGGGCCATGGTGTTTAAGCCATGCCTGCTGTCCTGCCTCTGCCTTGGGATACTTGCTTGATTTCTGAGAACCCACTGAGGAGCAGGGTGGGGTATGGATAAGCTGGACCAGTGACTTACTTTTCCACCTGCTTTTCCCGAGGAAGGGGCTGAAACAAGCCCAGGGAATGCTTTGGGCTGCCACAGCTCCAAACCTTTCCATTTGCCTTAATAGGTCAAAGACTTTCAGGCAAGGCAAAGGCCTGGGGGCTCACATCCTGAGGGAAAACCAGCATGAGGCTGCTGGTGCTCCTACCCCATCTCTGTCTTGTGGCTTCTCCAAAGTCACTGATGAATAAGGGAGCTCTTTTCTCTGGCACTATCTTGCCTCTGGCTAATGCTCCTCCATTTCTGTCACTGCTACAGAGCTCAACTGGAGGAAAGGGCAAGCAGAACACTAGCTTTCTTTTTCAAACAACGTGTGAGTCAAGTCCCAACCTGAGCCTGTCCCAAGGCAGGTGAGGTGCTCCAGGTAGGACAAGCACAGTTAAGGGAAGAACTCCCAGCCTGTCCTACCCTGGGCCTGGGCTCTGCTCTGGGAGAGCACTCTGCAGTGCAGGCCGGTACCTCCCTGATTGGTTTTCTCAGTTCCTTACCCCTGCTCTGAGCCACTTTTCTCCGCACCCCTTAGCCCAGACTGTTTTTTCTGCAGAGCCCAGGCTGGCCAGTACAGTTCTCCAGGCTTGCTGAGTTGTTCTAGTTTGCTTTTTGGTTACATCTGCTGCTGTCACAGGCCAAAGCCTGTGCTGCCCAGAAGCCCCAGCATCACCTCGGGGTGCCTTAGTGCCACAGGTTCTGGGCTTTGCAGTTGCCATTCAGAGAAGCACAAACAGCCCCTCTTCTTCCTGCCAACTGGAGGCACCAGGCCCAGCTTTCTTGGGGCCTGGCCAGAGCCCCACTGTGCCTGGATTGCTGAGCAGTGGGGCAGAACTTGCTTGCGGTGCCTTGCTCATGCTCCACAGGCAGCAGGGGATGAGCAAGTTGGGCACCTGATTCCCCAGGCAGCAAGGGATGGAGCAGTGGAAGCCGCTCTTCCCCAGGAGCCTGGGTTTTACTGGTTAACCCTTTTCTCAACACAACCTGACTGGCATGCCAGCAGGTTTTGGTACTTTTAAAAGGCAACTTTTTTCTCATTTTATTTTATTAAATTAAAAATATGCTGCATATAGTGCCCTGGGGGTACATGTTCTTTTTATATTTTTTTTTTAGCTACCTCAAAGGAGGGGAGAGACTTCCCAACCCTTCATGTGTCCCCCCTCAGTAGTCTCAGGATGGCAAGTCTGTCTTTTCTTTCCAAACACAGGTGCCTCTACACAGGCAAGTATCAGACAGGGTTGGACCTAAAGCTGCAAGGCCTGACATGAGATCTTTGCACACATGACTGGGGAGCATAGCCAGGTTTGGACCACTGCTTACACTGGTGGGGAGGTGGAGGAGCTTTTAGCCTGGTCCTGGTTTGGCTCCAGGGTTTCCTGCATGGTGCAGCTTGGGCAGCCCCAGAAGGTGCAGCTACAGCTTGTATAGCCAGAGAGGGGTAGTGTAGAGGCCTGAGTCACCAGTGCTGGAGCAAGGCCTGGAGGAACCTATCATTTACAGGGTGCATCTGCACCAAGACAAGCTCCACAGGCCACCCACCAGAGCCAGTGGAGGCTTGGTGTGCAGATGGTACACTCCACTGGCACATGTGGAGACCTGGTGAAAAACCTTAGCTGTAGGCCTATGCAATCCAGTCATGGTGAGGTCTGGAGTCAGAAACAGACCTAGCCTAAGAACTAGAGAAAGGGGAGACCTTAGTGAGGGCTACAAGAGGAGGAGACTGGGCTAGGAGCTACTTACCACAGTGCTGTGCCAGCAAGTGTATCAGAGGCTGTGCCCAGCACAACCCAGGCTTCAGAGCACTTGGCTCTCCGGCAGTTGTACCTGTGCTCCTTTCCTGCCTCCAAGCTCTTGAAAGTGCCTGTGCAGCCTCACAGCCCTTCATCCTGCCTCTGCAAATGCCACCGCAAACATCTGCCCCCACTACCTGCTGACAGACTGAAAATGGAATTAATTTTTCCTTCGGTCAAAAGAAGAAGGGAGAAAAATAAAATTGTTGTGTGCCAGGTTGGAATGGGATCTCTCTAATGTAAATGTAGAGTTGAAGAGAAAACAGTAGTACCAAAGAACCCCAAAACAAAGTTAAAAATAACTGACTTTCATAGAACAGGTTGGAAGGGACCTTAACGCTCATCTTGTTCCAGTCGCCTGCCGTGAGCAGGGACACCTTCCGCTAGACCAGGTTGATCAGAACCACATCCAACCTGGCCTTGAACACTGCCAGGGATGGGGCATGACTTTACTGATTTGATATTTGGCAAAACCTTCCTATCCAGACAAATCTCTTTTAAACACTTTCCCTCACACCCCTCTCCCGAGGGAGGTAAACCCATGTTGAAGGCATTTGCCAGCTCAGCTCCAGCACTGCCCTAGCAGTGGGCACCCTGACAGCTGCCCACACAGGCAGCACAGCAAGAGACTCCAGCAGGCTCTGCTGCCTCCTTCCCTCCCTGCTGAAGATGGACACTGGCTA
Source organism: Psittacus erithacus (assembly GCA_009867235.2). NCBI lineage: Eukaryota > Metazoa > Chordata > Aves > Psittaciformes > Psittacidae > Psittacus > Psittacus erithacus. Next base: position 128,569 of record WYDI02027767.1, on the reverse strand, counting down.
AAGCCTACTCCATTTTGTGCCTGTGGTGGCTGGCAGGCAGACAGAGAACTGGATGGTGTCACTTTTCCCTGACAAACCCCAGGAGGCAGTGGCTGAGGGTGACAAACCCCACTCATGCAGTGGGAGTTCAGTGCAAGCAGTAGATTAATGCCAGATACTGCCAACCCCCCTAGGACTGCAGAAGCCCAGAAAGAGCAGGCTAGAGGTGGGAGGAAAGGAGGAGTCCAGAGAATGAAGCCTTTTAGCCTAAGAGCTGAAGAGAAGCAGCTGGAGTACAGTGCTGAGCTGTCACTTCCCCCCTGCCCGGCACCACAGCAAAGCAAGCAGATGGCTCCTGCCCCAGGGATGCTCGTACCACACCAGCCAACAGCAGTGCAGGCTCAGGCACTGGCAGCAGCTCCATGTGCAGTTTGGAACGTTTGTTCCCAGGCTGTGGGTATGTAGCAGTTCAGCTAGAGAGCTGCCCACTGGAGCTGTCCCCCTGCCTCCACAGCAGGTCTTGTGTTTCTCCTACCCCCTTCTTGGTGCCTGGGCAGGGATAGGGTAGAGATCACCTAAAGCAGTCTGAAAACCAGTCACAAGGTAGGGGAGAGACCAATGGCCCATTATCCTCAGGCACAGGCCGAAACCCTTTCCTCTGTAAGGTAAGCATGAAACACAAGGGACCCTGGTAGGTACATCACATTCTTCAGTACTTTTATTTCAGAAGAACATAAAAGCCCCAGGAAAATAAACAGAACATAACTGAAATACAGTACCCTACCCTGGGGGTTCAGGGAAGCAACAGCTCAGAGGAAGGGCTCTCCCACCCCAGTAGAACAAAGTTTGATGCCCACTGTGAACACGGAAGACCCCATGGTGGGGACAGAGAAGTCTGATGCCTCCTCACCTCCACTCCCCATCAGCTGATGGGAGCTGTTCCTACACAAGCAGAAAGACAGAACAGACATGCCTCAGGCTGTCTGAATCACTCACTACTGACAAACAGGGAATGATGACCTCTTGCACCCTGCCAAAAACCACCCCAGACAAGCAAACCCAAAACAGACACCACCAGGGAGTCAGTAGCAGCTGGTGGCAGCAGACTCCCCCTTCTAAGCAGACATGATACAGGACAGATGCCTGGCAGGTGAGGGAAGAGGCTTCCTCCTGCTTTAGTCTACCTCTTCCATGCGGGATGTATCTTCATCTCCCTCCAGAGGGGGAATTTCATCAGGGGCAGCTGCACTGGGTACCTCTGCAATCGCCTCATCTTCATCAATGCCTGAGAGAAGAGAGAAAAAGGAAGGATGAGACCTCCAGGTGACACCTGATCCCAAAGGCATTTTCTGCTCACAGTCTGAGGTACAGGACTATTAGCATCCAGTAGTTAGGCCAAGCCACACCTCCTGATTCCCATTTTTAGCTAAATAGCCAATTTGGAGAAAAAATGTTGGATGCAAGCACAAGCTCTTTTATCAAATGGGTCATATCTCCCACAACAGATTTTTGACATCCACTCTGAAGTAGTAAAGTGTCAGCTTGTGATCTTAGCAGCCTGGCAGTGGCTCCTTGCCCTGGGGAGGACAGGACAGTCCACTCTGAGCCCTGAGAAACGTCCCCCCCCCAAAGTACCTTAATTCCAGTTTTGCACTTGCCCCTAACCACCTTATGTAGGGAGCCAGTTCTGCACACCACACCAGCACCACAGTTACTGGCCTCCCTTGCCCCAAGACAGTACACACTAGCCTGACCAGCTGACTTGCTTTCAGACCTGCTCCAGCCCTAAGAAGCTGCACAGACACCTACCAAGCCCCAGTTTGATCATCCTGTAGATGCAGCTGGAGTGCGTTTGTGGATCCTCCAGGGAGAAGCCAGAGGACAGCAGAGCAGTCTCAAAGAGTAGCACCACCAGATCTTTGACAGCTTTGTCATTCTTGTCAGCATCAGCCTTCTCACGGAGGGTTTCAACAATTGGGTGGTCAGGGTTGATCTCCAGGTGCTTCTTGGCCATCATATAACCCATGGTAGAGTTGTCTCGCAGTGCCTGAGCCTTCATGATGCGCTCCATGTTGGCTGTCCAACCGTAGGTGCTGGTGACGATGCAGCAGGGAGATGAGACCAACCGGTTTGAGATAGTTACCTGCCAACATAGCCAAGGGTTAGCTGAGCAAGGTCCATACACTCTGGACTGGGCCCAGCCACAACACGCAGGATACCACAGAGGTCTTTGCCCCAGGTTCACCTGAGGACACTCCAAAGCAAGCACAGATCCTCCAAGCAGCTCCAGGACTGCTGCACAAGATAGGTTTTGACAGCTCAGCCAGCACCTTCAGCACCCGCTGATGTTTCCCACACTTACCTTCTCCCATCAATGCACGTTTTTAGGTCAGTGCCCCTCACCTGCAGCCTGGCTGCTTAGAGCAAGATGGTGCATGCTGGGATCTCCAGTCTCCTTTAGCAGCTCCTCTGCAGGAGATGAGAGGCATGTGTAGAGCTGGGGCCCTTGCCCATATCACAGAGGAGAGCCAGCCCTGCTCCCCCCAGCCCAGAGCTGAGCTCCCTACCCATCTCACCTTCTCCACCTTCTTGTCCAGGATCTCCTTCATGAGTTTGCAGTGTTTCGAACTTGGCCTTGCTCTCCTCCATCTTCTTTTTCTCCTCCTCATTCTCAGGCAGCTCCAGTCCTTCTTTGGTGACTGACACCACGGTCTTGCCATCAAACTCCTTGAGCTGCTGCACACAGTACTCATCAATAGGCTCCGTCATGTACACCACCTCAAAGCCACGCTTCCGCACACGTTCCACAAAGGCTGAGTTAGCAACCTGCTCCTTACTCTCCCCTGCGTTTGTGAGGTGTAGAAATGAGATGTCACCAAGACATAAGAGCTGGTTTCAGAAGGACAAACAGCACCAGTCACTCAGAACCCCTAGCATGAAACTGGCTGCAGCCAGGGCTCTAGGCCTGGTGGTCTTCCCCCAGCGCCCAGGGACAGGCTGTGATTTAGCCAGGAAGGTCTGCTGAAGGCATCAGCACCTACCTAGAAAAACCTGCTCTAAGTCAGGAGCTGGTCAGCAGGTAACCTGCCTCCACCTCGCTAGGACACAAAGCTCTGGCTCACCTGTGATGTAGATACTCTTCTGGTTGTCCTTCATACGGGACACGTACTCTGAAAGCGAAGTCATCTCATCACCCGACTGGGATGTGCAGTAACGCAGCAGCTCCAAAAGGCGCTTTCGGTTGGTGGAGTCCTCGTGGATGCCCAGCTGGGAGCAGAGGGGATGCATGAAGCCTCCAGGACAGGAAGCCCATGCAGTTGGCCACCCCGGAGGCACAGCCACCTCTGCCCACCCCCGATCATTTGAGCATTGGGCTTAGGGCAACCAGAGCTGCCAGCTGCCCACAAAGTCTCTGTGGCACTTGCAAAACCCACTGTATCCCAACACCCATGCAAGAGAAGACATGGCACAGGGACAAGGCTGCTCTTCAAGGCACACAGGTCATGGGCCACCCCCTCCTGCAGGTATAAAGGTGAGCAGGTGCCAGCTCACCTTCAGATTCTTGGAAAAAGCCTCATAAAATTTCTTGTAGCTCTCCTTGTCCTCTGCCAGCTCGGAGAAGAGCTCCAAACACTTTTTCACAATGTTTTTGCGGATCACCTTGAGGATCTTGCTCTGCTGGAGCATCTCACGGGAGATGTTCAGAGGCAGGTCCTCAGAGTCCACAACACCCCGGATAAAGTCTGAGGAGGGGAAATGAAAACAGGCATCGGGTTAAGACCTCTGAGCTTCATCACAGGAGAAAAAGTGTTAAGACACTAAGTGCTGTGTGCCCACATCAGCTGTGCTACTCTGTACTGGGAGCAGTACCACAGACTGCGGTACTCCCAGCTCCATACTGGGAGTCATAGAGGCAGGGGGCTCTTACTTAGGTACTCAGGGATGAGCTCATCACAGCTGTCCATGACGAAGACACGCCTCACATACAGCTTACTGTTATTCTTCTTTTTCTTGTTCTCAAAAAGATCAAAAGGGGCACGGCGCGGGATGAAAAGCAGGGCCCTGAACTCCAGCTGCCCTTCCACAGAGAAGTGCTGCAGAGACAGGAAGGAAAAACAGCTGCCAGGGTGCTTCCCTTCTGCCCCAGGGCCCACTGCGGGCAGGCTGAACTACTTCTCATCAGCACTTGGGCAGGCAGGCCTGGCACATCCAAGCAGCCTGCATTTGTTCCTTCTCAGCTTCACTTTCTCCTACATGCCAGGGGTCTCTGCCATCCAGCAGGCCTGGACACACATGTCTCTCTGAGGCCAAACACACTCCCATCCTGTTTCTAGGCTGGCACTGCCAACCCCTCCACCTGCATGGGGGTTGCAGTGCAGGCTAAGGCACTAAGTGGCTTGCAGCCCTCAGACCCACTGAGGCACAACAATGCGGTAGCTCTGTGTATGGGCTGGAAAGGGACCCTCTGCCTCACCCTGGAAGCCAAGATGGTCCAGCACCCACCTTGACAGCCAGATGGTCCTCCCAGTCATTGGTAAGGCTCTTATAGAACTCGCCATATTCCTCCTGGGTGATGTTGTCAGGGTTGCGTGTCCAAATAGGCTTGGTCTTGTTCAGCTCCTCCTGATCAATATATTTCTCCTTGATTTTCTTGGTCATCTTCTTCTTGCCTTTATCTCCTTTCTCTTCTTCCTCATCAGAGTCCACATCCTCAATTTTGGGTTTCTCTTCATCTTTGGATGCTGACTCTTCCTCTTCCTTCTCATCTTTCTCCTCCTCCACCTCATCACCACTGATCTCTTTCTCACACTCCTTCTCAGTCTATGGAGAAAAGGACAAACAAGAGTCAGGTTTATCCCAAATCCGCTCCAGGTGAGAGAAATGAGTATCCTCCACGGCCCAACAAATGCAACATCTGAAAACCAGCCTTAAAGAGTCCCTCAACAATACATGCAACCAAAAGCTGTGTCTGAGAAGATGAGACAAGGAGCACAAAACCACCAAGCCTCCATGGCTGGTTTAGATGACCTCCAGCTGCACAGATCAAAGGCCTAAAGTGTGTCTGGATACCCACCACCTTCACCCTCTGGTAAGCCCCCAGCCTCAAATCATCTCTGGCCACAGAAGCTGGAAGCACACTGCTCAATACCCAGCAACCTGAAGCTATGGAAGGGAACAGAAGTTACTCTGCCCTTTTCTGGGCTGTTGCTCCCAACACCACCCACCTCTGCCTCCAAGCTTCCCAGTGGGTCCCTGCAATCCTTCCCTTACGCACATAGAGTGTGATGGGGTAGCCAATGAATTGAGAGTGCTTCTTCACCGCATCTTTGACACGCCGCTCCTCCAAGTACTCTGTCTGGTCCTCTTTCAAATACAGGATCACTTTGGTGCCTCATCCAATGGGCTCACCTACAGTGCATGAAGAAAAACATTAGTGTTTCAGGGCATAGCATTAAAGGGCTGAGTACAAGCAGAACCAGCTTCTTGATTCTAAACACTACTTGACACCTAATAAGTGTACCTGACAATGCAGCATAGCTCTAGGAAGCACCAAGAAAAGGGATGCTTCTAGCAGACAAATATATTTGTGGATTTTCTGTACAACACGTACCGTGGTCAGTTCGGACAGTGAAGGATCCCCCAGCTGATGACTCCCAAGCATATTGCTTGGATATCCATCATTGTGCTTGGTAATGACAACCACCTTCTCAGCCACTAAATAGGCAGAATAGAAACCCACACCAAACTGCCCGTCATGGAAATGTCTGCACCAGCCTGTGATAGCAGAGAAAAATCGACAGATTAGTGAAGAAACAGGAGATGTCTACAGCTGATTCACAGCAGCAAAGAACTGGGTCAAGCATGCAGAGAAAAAGGCAAGTGCCAACAGGCAGCCAGCCCTACCCTCGGCTTCTCCCTGCTGCTGGGAAGGTGCAGAAACACAGCTGGGTATACCAACAGCTCCCACAGCAAAAAAGGCAGCATGGGTATGGTTATATTCCAGTTCAAGCCTGTAGCTCAGGCCCTAGGAATCTCATGCAGCTAAAGACAACCCACCTGCAGGGCTTCCATGAAGGCTTTGGTTCCAGATTTGGCAATGGTGCCTAGGTTGTTGATAAGGTCTGCTTTTGTCATCCCAATGCCAGTGTCCACCAAAGTGAGTGTGCGCTCCCGGGGGTTGGGGACTATGTCAATCTTGAGGTCCTTGCCACTGTCTAGCTTTGAGGGGTCGATGAGGCTCTCATAGCGAATCTTATCCAGTGCCTAGGGGAGAGAGTGATGCTCACCGCCGGCTCCCCCCTCAGCACACACCTCCCTCCCGCAGCAGACACCCGCCTCTCCCTGGGCACCGCCACGGGACATCAGCCTCCCCCCGCGCCGAGGAAGGGGACCGGGCTCACGCCAGAGGCGTTGGAGATGAGCTCCCGCAGGAAGATCTCCTTGTTGGAATAGAAGGTGTTGATGATGAGCGACATGAGCTGGGCGATCTCCGCCTGAAAAGCGAAGGTCTCCGCATCCTCCCCATCCCGCTGCACTTGCTCAGGCATCTGCAAGGCAAGCACAGGCCATCAGCACTGAAGAGAGGCACAGCAGACCCGGCCCAGCGCTGCTCCACACATTGCGCAAAACCAACCGCAACAAGACTAGGCAACCGCCGAAAGGAAGGCGCTTTCCGCCGGCCGCCTTTTCTAGGCACGGCCGGGACTCACCACACACCGTCTCCTTCCGCCTTAAAACGTCCCTGGTTCGGGCAGCTCACAGTAAGCCGCAATCAGAGTTGCCGCTTTAACGGCGGCGGCCATGGCGGAGGCGGGCAGCAGCCTTCAGCTTCATGCCGCTTCCGGGCCCGCTGCCGGCAAACACCACCGGGTTGGGAGGCAGCCCCGAGCGGCTTCCAGCCGCTGCCCCAGGGGTCATGAGTGGTGATGGCGGTCGCGGCTGGTTCTGGGCTCCCTACGGCCGCGGGCCCGGGGGGTTCCTGCTGTCTCAGCGGCATTCCCGAGGCTGGGGGACCATGCGGCTCTGCCGTCCCGAGACTGGGTGTAAGCAGATCCTGCGGCTGAGGAGGGGGACAAGATGGCGGGAGAGACGGGCTGTGGAGGTCACGTCAGGGTCCGAATGTCAAGCGGATCCCATTGGAAAACAGCGTTTGGGTGTGCTATACTTTTAGCGTTTAAGGGTAAAATAAACCTCATGTTTTATTCTCCCTGTCGGGCTGTGGGCGCGGGGAGGCCGGGGGTGGGATGAGGGGGCCCGGCCCCACAGCCTTGGGCTGAGGAAGCGTGGCTGTGGATGCTGTGGGGTGGCAGCCGCTGGCAGGGGGTGCAGTTCCCCCCAGGAGCAGGAGGTGGCACTCCGGTTCTTCCCAGAAACAAGGAAAGCTCTCGGGTGCGTGTCCTGCGGGTCAGTGTGCCCCAAAATACGCAGGTGCGTTCCCTCCTCGTAAGTGCCGGTGGTCCCCTGGAGAACCGTGAGGGCTGCATCCCCTACTCCACTGCGCCTGCCTGCAGGGGGAACACAAGGTACTTCACCGCCCAGTGCTGGCTATGGGAACGGCAGCTGCCTCCATCCCTTAACCCCTCCCCAGCCCTCTGCCCTGTGGCGATGGAGACACACACATACCCAAAGGGTCTTTCAGTGTTTTTATAGAAAACGGCAACTGTACAGACACGTTTACACAGATGAGGGATGGGGAAGCCAAGGGGGAGGTGAGGCCTCCCGCGGCAGCTCAGGCGGGCACAGGGCAGGCAGCCTGGCTGGGAAGGGAGTTGCTGCCTCTCGCAGCCCGCAGTGGGACATCCTGTCACACAGCCGGGAAGCAGAAACACAATAACAATCACACACACAAAGTAGGGGGACAAAGGCAAGGAGAGGGTGAGAAGGTGGGGTGTGGAGACCCCCTCCTCCCTCAGCCTAGCCACGCTGTGGGCTCTTTATGTGGGTAGGACATAGATGTCTATGCTCAGGGATACTGCTGGGCAGTGGGATGTGTGCCGAGCAGACAGCAGGGGTGGGAGGCTGGCTGGGGCTCTCCTGCCTGCTTGCAGTCTCAGCAGCAGAAGTGGGATGTTCCCAGCCCCTTGCGAGGAGAGGAGAGCAAGTCCCTCGGTGCCTCAGGGACAAGGGCAAGTGAGGAATAACACTGGATACCAGCCTTCATCATGAGAAGAAGGAGGAGGCTGGGAATGGCTTTTGGCCTTGAGCTGGGGAAATTACACAGCGTGGGAGGCAGCTGGACCTCTGCAAGATCCCGGGGGTCTTACACACACAGCATGGGGAAGGAGAAGGCACGTAGGCCTGAAGGCATCACACAGCCAAGCATGGCAGGAGCCAGGCCAGTCCTGCAGGAGTGGAACCGTCCCTGGGTCTAACATCTGCCGTGGCAGTGCAGTTTGGCAGGGGCAGGCGTGAGGGGTTATCTCCCCACGGTGCCAAGGTGTCCAGGGTCTCGGAGGAGGATGCGGAGCCGTCTCTCGGTGTCCCGGCACCCTCCAGGTACCTCTGCTAGATGAGAATTCGGAACAGAAAGGAGACGGCAGCTCCTAGGGCCAAGCCCAGTGACAGGAAAAAGGCCATGACAGCTCCAGCTGTCTCTGCTTCATGAGCAAGCACTTTCCTAGGTGGAAAAACAGGTTATCAGACATGTCCTAGGGGATGTGTGTCCCGTGCCCTGCGAAGTTCAATGGAGAGCTGGGAGGAGGCCACAAAGGAGCCAGAAGCTGTGCTGCTCTGCAGCAGAGGAACAGTAAGAGCAAATCCACCCCAGCTCCAAAAGCCTGCCTCCAAAGCAGGGGTTCATAAGAAAAGAGTGCATCAGGCAGGCTTCCCTCAAGCTTCCAGGGCCAGGGACACCCCTCCCTGGCTCCTGCCCCCATGCACTGCAGCCTGCCTGGCTGAGCCGCAGCAAGGCTGCTCACCCTGCTGTGGGTGCTATGCTCCCCAGCATGGGAGGTGGGGGAAATGGGGAGCCCAAACAACAGCTTCACCACCTCTAGGATGTGGAGGCACAAGGCAGATGGGACACTGGGGTTGTCTGCCCTGAGTTAATGAGATTCTCTGAGGTTCCCCTCTGCGCCTGCACCCCCTTCTCAAGATGTGAGAACTGAGCAGAGGCAGGCTCCAGCAGTCGTGCTGGGGCTGGCATCTGTGGTGGAAACAGCCCTTCCACATCCACAGCTCTTACTCACTTGGGCCCGAAGCACATGCAGAGGCTGGCCAGGTAGCCGTTGGAGACAGAGAAGAAGATCACGAAGATGATGTACCAGGCGTCATGAGAGAATACAACAGGCAGGTAGTCACGGGGTTGCACATTGCACAGCATGAAAAGAGGGATAAAGATGACACGGAGGGCCACCATCACTGGCAGGAGGCAGCTGTCTTTCCCGGGCTGGGAGAAAAACACAGGTCACTGAGCAGCTGAGAAGTGGATATTCTCTATCCCATGGGATGCTGGCTGGGGCTATACAGAAGCTGTCCCTAATACACTGGGGCTGTGGAGGAGCCACAGAGAATGGACAGCTGCTGAGAGACTCTGCTGCAACAAATCTGAGCATCACCACCTACTATGATAAGGAGGTCCTACTAGGTCTGAAAGCCCTGTCTCAGCCAACCTGGAGAGCACAGCATTAGAGCCAAAATACTGAGCTGGGCTTGTGGGCTACTGCTAAACCCTTGCTGGAAACAACAGGCAAGCAGGAGAGCCTTGTTCATGCTCGTGCAATCTCTTCCTGCAGCCTCCAAGAAGGACAAGGCTGGCTGAGGTAAATCCTCTCTGGTGCCTCAGGGCCTGCAAACTGGGCTTTAACCAGCTCCTCAGCCTCCTACACCATCCCCCAGCCAAGCAGGGTAAGATCCAGCAATCTGGGAAAGAGATGATTGCTTTGGACAGTGCTGGGAAAAGCACAGACTGAGTTACCGTCTTCCCAGATCCTAGCAGAGTCCCTGGATATGTAAGGCTGGGAGGAAGAGGAGGCACCATCCCCATGTTGTTCCTGCAGCTGGGACCGAGGCAGCCCCTGGTACCAGACATTCCTGGCTCCATCTGGGGTCCCCTCAATGAAGTGCCAGGGTTGCAGATGATGGAGCTCATTGGTCTGAGGTCAGAAGGGACCCACAGCTGCCTCAAAAGCTCCTGGGCTGGTGTAGCCAAGGGACACTGCATGAGCATGAGGGAAGCTGAGGCTAGGACAGCTGCTGCATCCATGGGCAAACTAGCAAAAGCAGCAGCCTCTTCTGCTTGAGGAGGAGAAAAGGAGCAAGTGGGGCCCCAACCAGGGAAATGAGGCCCAAGCACACACAGTCAGACTTTCCACACAGCCTTGGTCTGGAAATGTCTCCTGCTGGGTCATCCCACCACAGAGGCTGCGGCCTGGACACCAGGCAACACGGCTCGTGGCCAAGGCCAAGGGCAGCCAGCAATGGTGGCCAGGGGAGAAGCAGCTTCAGGCTGTGGGGAAGCCAGGCCAGGCCAGGCCAGGCCAGACCAGGCCCACAGCATGTGTGGTGCTGAGGAGCTTCTCTAAACAAACAGCCAGAACAATACAGGGGGAAACAGCACTTGTGGGGGGTGGGTGAAGGGGCAGGAAGAGACACAGACAGGACAGGCCCCTTCCTCAGCCACCCCTATTACAGCTCCCATCGCTCAGTCCCAGCAGCTCTGCATCAGGCAGGGGAGAAAGGAGCAAGGGGATGTGTCAGGGGACAGCTCTGTGACCCACATGGCATGGCTCTGCCCTGCTCCCAGGACAAGGCTCTTTAAAGCAGCTGTGTCCTGTGCTGAGTCCAGAGGTTTTATTTTGGGCTGCCCTGTCTTTCACCCTCTTTCCCTGCCGCCGTCCTGTCTCGCTGTGTGCATAGCTGGAGTGAAGGTTTGTTTACAAAGAGGCTGAAGTGGAGGAGGCAGCTTCATCCAAGCCATGCCAAAGGAGGGGTGGGAGGACAGGACAACACTGTGGTTCTCGGCTCTGACCCATAAATCTCTGCTTAGTACTTAAAACCAAGGCAGGGGTTGCTCTGCACCTCCTTCCTGTTCCAAACCACGGATGGTAGCCCCAGTGAGAGCCATGGCTGGGGCTGGGGTCTGCCTGGACATTGTTCTGCCTTTGCTCCCTGCCTCATGCTTACCCATGTGAAGAGAGCAGTGAGACTCCGTCCTGTCCAGTCAAACACATTAAAGAGCAGGAAGCAGGAGACAGGGATGAAGTATAAACCTGCAGAAGGGGGGAGAAGGTAACTGATGAGCCCAGGGTGCCTGAGGGCCTCCTGCCACTCACATGGAGGCTGTATTTCGGGTCTAGATCATCCTGGTTTCCTACTAAGCACTGGAATGGTCTCCCAGCCAGGTCAGTGTCCACATCCAAAACCACTGTACACAGCAGTTTCTTCTTCCCCTCAGGCATACTCTACTGGGTTTGTGTGGCAAGATTTTGGTAGGAGGAGAGCTACAGGGGTGGCTCCTGAGAGAACCTGCCAGAAGCTTCCCCTGTGTCCAACAGAACCAATGCCGGCCGGCTCCAAGACAGACCCACCACTTGCTGAGGCTGAGCTCAACAGCAGCAGTGGTAGCAGCTCTGGGACAACACAGATGAAGCAGATTCCCCTGCAGCTCATGTTACAGAACATGGTGAGGCAGCTCTGCCCCTGCAGCCTATGGAGGTCCTTGGTGGAGCAGACCTCCACCTGCAGCCCAGGGAGGACCTCACGCCACAGCAGAGGGCTGCTCAAAGGAGGCTGTGACCTGGTGGGAAGCCTGCGCTGGAGCCGGAGCCCTCACTGGAGCAGGTTTGCTGAAGAACCTGTGACCCCACAGGAGACCCATGGTGGAGCAGTCTGTGAAGAACTGCACCCCATGGCGAGGATTCATGTTGGAGAAGTTCACGGAGGGCTGTCTCCTGGGAGAGGGACCCCCCACTGAGCCAGGGGAAAAGTGTGAAGAGTCCTCCCCTGAGGAGGAAGGAGCAGCAGAAACGTGATGAACTGACCACAACCTCCATTCCTCATCCCCCTGCACTGCTGGGGGGGAGGAGGTGAATAAACTCTAAGTAAAGTTAAGCCTGGGAAGAAGAGAAAGGTAAGGGAAAGCTGGTTTATGGCTCGGTTTTGATTTCTTATTACCCTACTTGGATTTGATTGGTAATAAACTAATTTCCCCAAATTAAACTCATTTCCCCAAGGCAAGTCTGTTTTGCCCGTGATGGTAATTGGTAAATGATCTCTCCCTGTCTTTACCTCAACCAACAAGTATTTTGTTATATTTTCTCTCCCCTGTCCATTTAGGAGGGGTCTTTGGTGAGCACCTGACATCTAGACAGGATCAAACCACCACACATACCTACTACTTCAAGCCCCACTTCCTTTCTCCACCATTTACTTTGTTCCCAGATTCCTCCTCCTACCTCACCCCATCCCTGGCCACACTTACCCCATTTGTTTCCCTCTCCAAGGACAGTGGAAACCTTAGCTGTGATGGCAGGAAAGACGCCAATGGTGACAGTGAAGACGAAGCAGACAGACACAGCCATGACCCAGAGCTAGACAGATGAAAGAAAGAGGCTGGTACCAAATACAAGGCAAGAGACCAGTGCAGGGCTGGTCTCATCCCCTAATATGAGGGGCAGGGCAGGGGTTGCTGACAACTCACGGACCTTCTTAAAAATAGCAATGACCGAGGGCTTCTCATCAGGGTTGTGGATAGGGATGATCTTTGAGTTATTCTGCTCCATCCCATTAGGCTCATCTGCAGGGAGAGACACAAGCAGGGCATAGCAGACCCCAGAAAGCTGAGATCTGATTTAGTCCTTGTGTCTCATTCTTCCTCTCTGCTCTTCCTTTTCCTCTTCTCAGACCCTCACCTTTTTTAATCAGGTCTCTCTTGGTCTCCAGCTCTGCATTGTACACACTGTACTCTGTCTTGTCCTTCATGGAGTAGTATCGGAAGAAGTCCTGCAGAGAGACAGCCACAGAGAACTCATTCACACCTGAGGAAAGAAGGCTGTCAGGGGCTGCATGGTGACAGCAGCAATGGGCAATATGGGCGAAGAGTTCCCTCCACTTGTGTCTGATACTGATGCTTTCCTGCTTACCCAGGGGCTCATTCCCACAGTACCAGTATGCCAGAGAGGTCCCTTGGAAGAGGGGAGAGCTTGCCCTGACCCAGGAGGTGAAGGCTGATAGGAGCCAAGGCTGGGGTGCTGGTGGGCTACGGTCCTCCTGCCATGGTGCACGAAGGTCCCATGTCCCCACTGCCTTTCCCACCAGGGTGACAAAGTCTCACCATGCGAGGCAGAAGGATGTAGGAGAAGATTGCCAGCACGATTGCCACACAGGCCGTGGTGAAGTAACCAATGAAGCTCTCGGGCTGCTGGGCGCCAACTGGAGCACAGGAAGGGAGGAGACGGGGGAAAAAGCACGAAGATGATGAGGGCCGGTAGGAAAAGGCTCTGCTGCCATCTCCCATCCAACCCTACAGCATGACCCTAGCAGATCCTGTCAACAGCAGTGCTCTGGAATGGTCCTGTCACCCACAGGGCTGGGATTACTCACTGGCAATACTGAAGATCATCGCCAAAGCAGCAAAGGTGCCTGCCAAGCCCTGCCCACTCATGATGGGAGCTGTGTAGCTGGCAGGCAGGAGGCCTGCCAGCCCAAAGAGGCTGCTCTGGAGGATGGCTCCGAAGGCTGCAAAGGGAAAAGATGAGCAGAAATGAGAAACCAAAAGCAAGGACAGACTGCACCTCTGCGGGGAGCCAAGGCCCTTGCACTGCAAGGCAAAGCAGGTCCCCCTCCTCCCCATCTCTCCCTCAGTGAGTTTCATGCTTTTCTCCCTACCCATGGGGCTGTGCCCCTTTGCTTCCCCCCACTGCCTTACTCACAGTTGATGAAGACAATGCTGATCATGGTAAAGACGAAGAAGGGAAGAGGCTCCATAGCAACCTTCACCATGATCGCAGTAACTAAAAACACCAGCCCAATGGCCACCAGGCTGCCCGAGATGCGGATCTGCTGGGGAATCCTGAAAGAGAGGGTCTCAGTGAGGAGAACTCACCCACCAAAAGCCTGTAAGGCTGGGGCCAAGCTCTCCCATGGGAACAGGTGACTGGTGTTCTGCCTTTGACTTGACTGAACAGGCTGCAGACTGGCTTAGAGCTAGGGCAGGATGGGCCAGGGCTGGGCAGCCCTATGGGGGCTGGCAATGGCAAGGATGGGGCAAGGCTCACCGCTGGTGGATGAAGGAGTTGAGGCAGGTGAAGATGAGGAGGGGCACCATGGCGCAGAGAGTCATGAAGTTGTCAAACATGGACTGCAGGTAGGATTGGGATGCAGCAGCCTCACCGGTCTGGTTCCAGCCGCGGCTCTTCTCTTCTGGGTCTGCGAGGCGGCTGATGAAATACTGCAAGGGAAGGAGCCTGGTGGGGCCCAGGTGCTGCGAGGTCTCCCCATAGCACACTCAGGCAACCCTTGTCCCCCTCCAGCCCCATGCCTAGCCCTCCTGCTGCCTCAGCACAAGTCATCCCAGCCAGGTCACCCATGCTTCTGTCTCCTGTAGGGAGCTCAGTAAACTGGGTGTGCTGCGCTGCCACAGCTACACCATGGTCCCTAGATGTGACAGGGGACGATTAGTGTCATGGGCAACAGCAGGAGGAAAGCCCTCACCTCCCTGGCAGTCATGAAGAAATTCCATGGCAGCAGTGTTCCCAGTCCGAGGATGAAGAAGATCAGCCAGACAGCTTTGTACCTGCAGAGGAGACAGAGCGATTTGGAGCAGGATGGTGGGCAGGGAGGCAACAGGCATTGCTTCTGACTATCTCCAGCAGTGGGAGGGACCAGGAGAAGGAAGAGGGAAGGTGGAATTTATTGCCTTTCTCCACAGACCCTGCTGTGGAGCACAGATCCTGGGATGCAAGAGGGCCATGGGAGACCCTCCCCAGGAGGGTACGAAGGCAGGGGGAGGCTGGCACATGGTACCCAGAGACACAACGGCTATCAGCAGAGCTGGGAGGGAGTCACACTCCTTATCATAGCCCACTTGTAATGGAAAAGCTGAGCACCTCAGGGAAGGGACAGCTCGGTATCCCAGTGAGCATGCAGGAGAGGGGGTCTTACAGATGCTGGGTGCCCCTGTCCTCTCCCTCACCTCCTGGTATCCTGGATGTGCCCCCACACCTACACCACAGCCTGGCATTACCTATCTTGGGGCCCGTCTCTTGCTGTCATCTTGTGCAGCAAGATTCAGCACAGATCCCGGCGAGTCTCACGGCCACTCTCCGTCTGGAAAGCAAACAGAGAATTTTACATGGAGTGAGGGACACAGGCCAGGCAAGGGCAGTGCTGGGTTCAACCCCCGGCGGGGCACACGGAGCCTTCTCTCCAAGAGGGACACTGCTTTCCCGAGGTGCCCCAGCTGCGCAGCTGCTCCGCAGCAGGCTCTTAAGGGATTTGTGAGCCTGCAGCTCTTTGCCCCCAATCCTGGGGCTGTGAGCAAAGCATATGCGCAGCAGGCTGTGTCCACCCTCTGCCCTCCCCACCTCCCTCCAACGCCCGGGGCACGTCGGCACAAAAGCCACATTTAATTCTGCTGTCTATGCGGCCAGAACGATGCAAACCCCGCTTCCAATTCCCACTTCCCTGGGGCACTCACAACCCTTTCCTGGGTCACCTTGGAAAGCCAAGGGCATCCCTGGCACTGCTGCTCCCCCTTCCCGAGCACCCACCACTCCTTTTACCCCATCGCCAGATGCCCAGCGCCTGCCATTACCCTGCAGCCCCAGGAGTCCCAAGAAGGGACCTGATCCCCCCTTCTCTTCCTGGGGCACAGCAGGATTAGCTGCCCGGAGAAGCCACAGGCCTGCCTCGTCCTTTTCCAGTCCGGGCAGCGCAGCATGGGGTGTTCCAGCACCTCCCCCAGGATGTCATCTGCAGTAAGGCTCGCGGTGCTGAGCCCCCGGCACCGCCAGGGCATGCTCCTCAGCCAGCTGCACTGCCGCTGCCGGCTACAGCATCCCTGCCTGCACCCTGCCAGGTATGGGAGGAGGCAGGCGGGAAGCAGCATTCTGGGATCTGTAGTCCCTGCCAGCCCCAGTATGTGTTAAAGGCAGCGGAGCGCGTTCCTTGTGCTCGCGCGGTTCTGGGCACAGCTCGCCTCCTCCCTTGGTGTGTTCCTGCAGGGTGGGGAGCCTACAGCTTCGATGGAGCCAAAACACAGCTGGCAGGATGTGGAGAGGGATTTGGGAAGCCTGCTGGCTGCTTGGAAAAGCCAGAGCAGCATGACAGGTATGTTTGCTTGGAACCCAGAACCCCACCAACTCGTCATGCACCATCCTGTTCATGCCAGAGCCATCTGCAGCACAACTCCCCCGCCTTCCCATGCAGACAGCTCCTGCCTTGCCCTTGTAAGCCACCTGGGCTTCCAGAGAAAACATCCCAGATTCTCCTCCCAGCAGCCTGCCAGCGCCTCTGTGAGCAGGAGGTGCCCTGAGCCCTGACCCTGGATTAGCAGGAGGATCTGCAAACACAGCTGACACCCTGTTGCCCCACCGGCACCACGGCTTGTCCCCGAGCAAACAGAGCTCATCCCAAAACAGGCAGGAGAACTCCAACTCCCCCCATAGATCCCCAAGAAACCCTCAACACACTGCCCCTTGCGCAGCCAAGCCCCCAGCTCTCCTGCCAGCCCCCAACGGGTCACACCGCTGCCCCAAGAAACAGGGGCAGGGACCCTGCAGACATACCTGGGGAGAGGGACAGAGCCAGGGCAAGCCCTGTGTTCAGTGTATTTGAAGGGGTGTGCGTCCCTTCCACACCCCCTGCTCTTGGGATGAGCGTCAGGCCCCGGCTCAAGTCACGGGGGCTGAAGCCATGCGAGCCTTGTGGCATCCGCAGAGGAGGAGAGGTGTCGGGTACCAGAGCTGGCACAGGGCCGAGTCCCACTGCCTGGCCAAGGGAGGAAGGGAAGGGAGCCGCGGAGCAGGGAGCATGGCTGGGGGTGCTGGGCAGGGCACTAAAGCATGCCGCTTCCCAGCCACCTCCTGCTTCCATCCAGAGAGCACCCGCATCCTTGCGTCAGGAGCCTGACCTCCCCGCGGGCGCTGCCAGCCGCAGCCTCTGACCCGCTCTGTTTGTTTTCTGTCTCACTTTGCTAAGTGCCTCCTAATTTTTTCCACAAAGTGCTGGTGCCTTTGTGCCAGGGGTGCCTGGGTCAGCACTCATTACAGCAGGAAGCGCGTCCAGCCACCGCGCGTACAAACAGCCCTACAGCAAACACAAACCAACACCAGCAGCAGGTGGCAAATCCCGCTCCCAATCTGCTGCGAGCAGCGCTACCATAAGGCACATGGGGACATAAGGGACCAGGGGATGGAGGCCACCCTCCAGCCGCCGGGTTACAGCACAGCTCTAACCACCTGCTGGAGGAGTCCCCTGATGTTTAACCCAGCCACCAGCTCTGTGGCTGCACAGCCTTGGGGACAAGGAAAAGGAGGAGCGATGATGGGCCTTGAGGTGAGGCCATCCATTTTATTCCTGGGTGTAGAGCAGCTTTGTCTTATCCCCTTGGAATTGTTGTGTAAGCAGAAAGGACAAGATAACAAGCAATGGGCTTAAGAAACCTCAGGCTAGCACTCTAAGCAGGTACAAACAAGAGATGGCACAATTTTAATTGCCTTTTCACGCCGCACAAAGGCCTTGACAGATACTAAGTGACACCTGTGTATTGGGCCACACTCAATCCCATTGCCAGCCAAGCCCTGGGAGCCCAGGGCAGCACCAGCCATCACCAAAGCAGCCCAGAACTCGAACTGCAGGACAGCCACGCCTGCAGGCAGCCATTTGTCACCAGGCTTCCGAGATCTCCCTGCCTCCCCCTTCCCACCCACTGCCTACTCTCCTGGTTTCTGCTTTCACCTAAGGTGAGCACAGCACACGCCTGGCTTTCCACTCTGGATCAACCTCAAGGCGCTGGGCAAGCATGCTGTACACAGAACCACCTTCGAAGAAAAGCCCTTTACACCACACCAGCGTAGCACTGTCCTTGCAGTCCCTACACAAGCGGTTGCCGTCAGGCCTGAAGCGAGCACCCCATGTCCTCCCGCCATCACCTGCAGGGGATCACTTTGCAGGGATAAGGTCATTGCTTCCTCTGAGCATGGCCAAGATGGAGCTAGGCCAGGTGCCTCACCAGGCTTCACCCCATCCCTACATCCGCTCACCCCTGGGTGACACCAGAACGGGGGCTCATCCAGGTTTACTGTGGGCAGGGAACAAGCTGGCATCAAGTGCCGATGACCATGACTCAGCCGGAGGATGTGAAACACCCTGAGACCACCTGTTTCATGAGGTTTCATGTGCATGCCTGAACTCTGACCATACCACTCTCTGGTCCTCCTACCTTGTGCTGGGGTCTGGGGAACCAGCCTGCCGGGCAGCGTCCTGCCTGCCTCCACCTGCAGCCACCAGCTGTGAGCACATGTGCTGGTATTGCACAAGACATATGAGTGTGCACAGTTGTGCACCATTACTGCAGCGTTGGGACAAATGCAAGTGCTCCCAAATTGCAAGTGTTCCCTGGGTCAAATCAGAGGCCAGTCTGACTCAAGAGCTTGTCTCCATCAAAGGACAAGACTGGCACAGGCATAGACTAACTCCCTGATGGCTCTCCCAGCCTCTGAGCTGGGAGAGACACGCTGTTGGTGTGTTTTGTAGCCCACAGTGGGTTTCATTTACGTGAATTGCTGCTTATCCCTTTAACTCAGGAGTCTCTGAGCGAGAGCATCTCTCCCTGCGCACAGGGCCTCAGCTGGGGCTCCCTTACACTCACCATCAAAGGGTGGATGAACATCAGAGTGGCTTCTCCATGCCAGCCAAGGCTTTACAGGCCTGGATTGTATCCACCCTACAGCACATTTTCCAAACAGAGAAATTCTAACTCACTTAGTCATCCAGCACAGCTCCTCCTCGCTGCCTTCGGTCCTCCTTGCTGCTTTCCTCCCAGCCTTCCCCTCGACCCTTCCAGAGGCGCTGGGGCTGGGGGCACACAGAGACTGTGAGGGGGTGAGATGCCAATCTGAAGAGCAGCATATGGGTTTCCTGCCTTGTTTCTCAAGAGGGTGACTCTATGATGTGTTTTTATGCACGCTAAGCTACCAGACACAGCCAGAGGCCTTGTGGCGAGTGACCAGCTCAGCATGTAATCTTGTTTGTGGATTTGGGGCTTTCTGTTTCCCCTGCCTCCTCGGTTGATAAATATTGGCTGATATTAATCTAAACTGAATTTCATCTGCCCACCACCCAGTGTTGTAATGGCCTCTGTACTCTTCCTAGCTGGCACTTGTCCTCATGAACCTGAGTTATCCAATCACCTCAGCAAGCTCTGTCACCTCATTGCTCATTCCCTTTTCCACACCGCTCACAAATGTGCTGAAAAACCATGGGACCTAACGCAGCGATGTCTCCACTGCAGCAACTGACCACTGACTCCTACACCCTCCTTCCTGTTTTTGTACCAATTACGGAGCCATATGGGGACCTTCCCTCTTGACCAGCCAGTTCCCTTAAAATCTGGGCTGAAAGCCCTGACTGAATGTTTTTGGGAAGCAATGTGGGCACCCCGAGCCAAGTCCCTACTAAGCGCTGCCCCAGCTCGGAGGCCCTCATCAGGAACCTCCCCGGCTGCCCATGGACCCCATCCCTGCACGGACAGGACACACAGCAGATTCACCGCTCAGCTTTTCCATGAAGTTCCTTCAAGCCTTTCTTAGAAACGAACGTCACATCTTTCCCCCCTCCCAGTCCCCAGGGGCCAGGGTAGTTGTGAATGAATGACTAGAGGCCACATGTGACAGCCAGCCAGTTCACCCTCCCTTTCCTTCTGGTAAACATCGCCTTGCCCTAACAACTTGTTGCTGTTCAGGCTTTGCTTTCTAGCCCTTCCTCTGCAGATGCTCTAAGAGCCCCCCAAAAGAAGGCAGAAGAAACTCTTCTGGAGCAGAGGCAAAAGCTTCATCTGGTTTTCCCGCTACAGCACCTCTTCCTCTGATGCCCCATCCAGTCAGTGGACTGCAGCAGGCTTCCTACTCCTGGTGTGCCCTGTGAACAGTTTCCATTAGACAGCTGATAGCACTTCCTATTATTCTTGCTCTTCTCCTTTCTGAGCCCTGCCTCTCTGCAACAGGCTGCGCCATCTGCTCCCCCAGCGCTGCTCGTGCCTCCATCCCAAGGAACAAATTTACCGGGGCAGGCAGGATGAGGCCATTTCTGCCTCCTCCCTTGCCTTGCTGCCTGCACAAACCTCTCTGCATTGCCAGGGCCTGGCAGGCAGAGTAAAACCTCCTGCAGGGCAGCCCACGAGGACCCTTAATGAGGTGAGGGTCCCTGGGCAACGTTTCTGACCTGTTTCACCTTGCTCCCTCCGCTTCCCCATGGGCAAGAGCAGAGGCAGCGCTAGACCCGCTCTGCCTTCAGGCTTGCAGCGCTCCCGGCAGAGCCGGAGCTACGGGAGGCTCTCAGCACTCGCTGTTATCTCTGCTGCCGGGTGGTGCGGGGGGAGCGTTCAGCCCTGCGGTGTGTTTTGAACCGTGCACACCAGGCAGCTGCCGAGGCCCTTATCTGCAGAGCCCAAGGAGCCCCGAGAGGCTCCCCAGGCACAGCAGGTAAAGCAAACCGTCTGCAAGGGATATTCCCCAGGGCCCAGTGGGACTCCAGCGCTGTCCCTGTATGGCTCCCCACCAGGGAGAGGGGGGTTGGCAGTGATGGGGCCCCAAAACTACCCCAGGTAACACAGCTCTTCCACCCATCACCAAGTCCCACAAGGCCATGGCCGTCTGCCTCCCCACCAGGGCTGCTGAGTGGGTTTCCAGCCCTGACATCCCATACCAACAAAGAGGTCCTAGGGATGGCAGCCCCACAGTGAATGCACACACCTCTCTCCTCAGCACGCAGTGAGTTCCCAAGCCCAGGCAAACCCTTGGCCAGAGAAAGCCCCTCCAGGCACCCAGACAAGCCCCTGGCCACCCAGATGGGTGCTCCTGCTCAGCATCCCATCAAATGCTACAGAGGGGGGGGGGGGCGCAGATTTTAATGTCACAGCAAGGAGCTTACCAGCAAGACAGCTTGGTCCCAGACCTTTGCTCCTGGTCACTTCAAGCCACAGGACCGCTGGGACAGTGCAGACTTGGGAGAGGCAGGAAAAGAACCACAAACGTTGGAGCAGTTGCCTGCCCCAAGGCCGGTGGTTTAGCGGTGCAGGAGATACAGTGCCCGGGGGGGGCAGGAGCTGAGGAGGGACGTCATTTCTGAGGCAGTGTCAGACAGGGAGAGATAAGCTGCTCTCAGGAGCCTGTTTGCAGAGACAGGATTTGCAGGGGCTCTTCCAAGGAGCTGATTTCCTTAATGGCACCCGCTAGGCTGTTGTCCTGGGGGTCAAAAAAGCGTTCCCTCCAAGCCACAACCTTGACCTGCTTCTCAGCAGGCTGGGAAAAGAGGCGTTTTTCCAGGGCTGCGTTTGGGCTCCATTTGTTGGAAATTCAGAAAAATAAAGACTCTTTCTCCCAAGGGTGGAGGAAAGGATTTGCTCAGGGCTCCATTGAATGCAGCTGCAGAAACCACCTCCAGGACCTGAACAGTGCTTCCAGGCAGCCCTCAGCACCTCCAGGGGAGGTGGGGTGACCCCCTATCAGCAGGCACAGAGGCTCACACCATGCTCATGACACCTGCCCATGGCTTCCCATGGGTTTAGGGAGTGCTGGGGAATACCTCCTTATCCCAGACCTTCATCCTCGCCTGGCATCCTCTGCAGCCAGCTGGACCATTCATGTCTGCAGGGCTGGTCCAAGCACCCCAGGGATGCTGGCATGGTTGGTGGAGGTGCTGCCCAGCTCTGCCAGGGGCTATGGGAAGAGGGGGGTGATGAAGGAAGGGGTGCTCCCCAGGGCTCGCCTAGGGGCTGCGGCGGGAAGAGACACAATGGGAGGAAACCAGATTTCCGCTTCCCAATGGAGAAAACCTTACAGGACTCTGGGGAGAGCAACCGGACACCATTAATGTAAAAATCAGGTGAAGTGGCCAAAGGCAGCCCCGAGGCAGGAGCGGGTCCTTCTTGCATCTCCATACCTGGGGCTTGGTGCAGCGGTGGCATAGACCACCACGTACCAGGGTAGCCACACACGGACAGAGGCAATCCCAACCATGACACAGTACAAGGCACAGTGCTGGCTCCGGGCTCCCCCGCAGGCAGTGACACTCCTTATTTCCACTCAGCCCCTAGTGGGCTGGGGCAGCACTTAGGTAAGACCCCCTAGGGCATGGCTGCCAGATGGATCTCTTGCTTTAGTAGTTCCCCCTGAGTCATGCTTGGGCTTGCTCAAGAGGAATCCCCATTTGTGCAGATGGTATCTCGCTTGGCCGCACCTTGGGCAACAGCTACAGCACGTCAGAGAGATGGGCTG
Source organism: Psittacus erithacus (assembly GCA_009867235.2). Classification (NCBI taxonomy): domain Eukaryota; kingdom Metazoa; phylum Chordata; class Aves; order Psittaciformes; family Psittacidae; genus Psittacus; species Psittacus erithacus. Next base: position 106,154 of record WYDI02027767.1, on the reverse strand, counting down.
AGCCTCTAGGACAGTGTCCCCATTTTCCCTCCTCATGTCTGCAGCTGAAAGGAATGAAGGTGAGACCTGTGAGAGGAAGCACACAGCAAGACAGGACGAGAACTAAACAGCTCATGGCCAGACCAGCCTGAAGACAAGGACTCAATGAATGCATGGGAAGAAACCCATGGGAAAAGTCCCATGGCTGAGAAATGGAAGAGGGGAAAGATGAGTTTCCTCATACCCTGCCTTTTCCTAGGCTCGGAAGCACCATAACTAATAGCAACATGTAGCTATTCCAAGGTCATCACTCAGGAGCAGTACCGGAAAGGAAGAGCAGCCTTGCAGGAGGCTGTCTGCCATTAGTGGCCCCAGGGTGCTGGAATAGTGAGTGGAGAGGATTCCTCTGTTCCTGGCCCCAGGACTGAACTCAGACCTGCCAGACCCAGGAAGGGGCCAGGCCAGAAAGGAGCTGAGCACAGAGCAACCTGCTGTGAGGGCTGGGGGAGAAGGATGGGGACAGCTTATGTTGCAGCCAGGAGCTCCTCAAAACAGCCCTGCAGTGAGAGGCAAGGCAGGGGGGGCTGTGAAATCATTGGAAAGTCCTTTTAAATCCTTCCCCAAACCATACATGGAGCCCCCTCTATGCACAGAGTCTCTGGCATAGGAGGCCTGGAGAGTATAACTCAACCCCAAACATGCCCTGTTCTTACAACTCTGGCTGCTTTCCATATGGAGCTAGAGCTGGATGCAAATGCGCAGGCCCTCAGGGCACAAGAGCTGCCCACACCCTTCGGGAGCTGCTGATCCACATGGACCTGGGCCGTGCTGTCCCCTCACCTCACTTGGGTCCTGCCTCTCCCTATGTGAAAAAGCATCCCTGGAGCTGCACAGGGCATGCCTTGTCCTGCACGCACACAGCAGAGGGGCTGCAGCCCAGCCAGGCAGAGCTCATTTTGCCCCCACTGGCAGTTTTCTGGAGGCCGGTCCAGGCTGCACAGCTGCTTCCAGGTTAGTGGTGGGGTGGAGGAGTAAAACCAGAGCCAGAACAACACCATCTTCCCCCAGCGCCACCACCTCTCCAGCTCCAACCTTTGGAGGTGATTCCTCCCTGCTGAGCCCTGGCAGAGACTGGGACAGAGACGCCGGGGACAACCACAGCCAGGCCTGTGGGAGGTTGAGGTTGGCTCCATCCTCCGCATGTCAGCTGTGCCCGGCAGCAAGGACAGAAATACAAGGGCTATTTTGGGTCCCTGCAGACCAAAGTGACCTTTGGTGTAGGCCAACTCAGGAACAGGGGCCCTGGCTGACTGCTGCTTTCCTCATGGAATGTCCGCAGCCCGACTGGGAAAGGGGATGGTCAGCAGGGAGGCAGGATTTGGCACCTGCCGTTGTCCCTCTGCCAGCTGCCTTGTCCTGCCAAGATCCTGCTCGTTGTCTGGACAGCCACAGCATCTCTCAAAGCCCTAACGCTTCAAATGCTAAATGCCGCCGTTTCACAATGGATGGGGTTATGGCAGCTCTGCCCCAGGAAGTGGTTCACATCTGTCACCACTAGCCAAGGGGCACCCCAGTATCTCCAGAAAGAAAAAGAGGGAGAAACAATGGGTACCCTTGCTGGGTCTGCTCCTCAAGGAGCCACACAGGCCTGCACGTTTCCCAGTGGATTTTAAACTAGGCTGAGGGGAGAACGCTGCCTGCTGAGAGCCGGGCTTGCCACATCCCTGCTTTGTGGTAGCTCCAGAAGAGCTGTCTGGGCAGCACACGGTCTGTGGACCAGGGCATGGGAAGCCAAGGTGGCAGCATGCCATCAGTGGTGTGGAGCAAGCAAAGGACTTGGAGTAAACACCCAGAGCGGAAACACCACCGCTGGCACCCTCTTCCCTCCTCCCTGAACAGCTCAGCTTCCCCAGATGGCCTGCCAGGACTCGGGTCTCACATGTGGAGCCAGAGCAAGGCTCCAGGCGGACACCTCCTTCAGAGGGAGTAAGTCAGAGCCCAAACCTCCCACTCTTTGCACTGGCCATGGCAAACCCATGGCAAAGAGAAGCTTTATCTGAGTAGGATCAGGCAGGGAGAGCCAACAGGAGGCAAGAAGCTCAACCCTACGTCTGCCCATCCCCAGCAAAACAGTCTCCCACACGACTGACAATAATAAGCCTGCTGCAAGTAGGGAAAAGACAAGCCTCATCCCCTCCAAATCCCTACTGGAGGGCACTGCCACATCCATGCAACCAGCCACCACCCAGTGTGCTACAGCCATGAGGCCCTGCACTGCCTGGAAAACTCAGGGATGCCTCAGAAAAGCATCCAGAACCCTGCATGAGAGCCACTGAGTGCTCTGCTCATGTGGAAACAGCGCATTGCAGGTGTTGGCATTGGCTAGCAGGCTCTGCAAACCTCCCCCGTGTTGATTTGGGGAGCAAAGGAGATGAGAGCAGCACTGAGACACCCTGATGATACCACAACCTTCATCAAGATGTGCTGGCCATCTGGCAAGGCATCCTGCTGGAGCTTGCCCACGCGCCTGAACACGCTTGGACACTGATGGATTCCAACAGTGATGCTGGGCAATAGGGAGCCCAGGAGCCGAGTCCTGCTGAAGGGATCCCTTTCTGGCACACCGCGTCATCCCTTGCAGACACAGGGGAAGGAAGGGAGGGACAGCTTGTGGCAGACAACTTGTGTTTGTTTATTGGTGGCCATGATTTTACTGCTGTTGGGTTTTGTTTCTGGACAAAGGCCCCATTTTTGGATCAAGCCCAGCTGCAGAGCCCAGGCAGGGGAGCACAGCAGCTCCCTTGACCCTCCGCAAGGCACACCTCTTGCTCCGCATCGCCTGGGAAGCCCGTACCCGCTGCCTGCAGGGTAACAGCCCTGTCAGGGAACATGCTGGCAGATCAATGCCCTGATGTGGTTCACCACACAGACACAACGGCCTTGTATTGCCACAAGGAGCAGATGTGAAGATGGGAAGGAGAAGCTGCAGAGAAGGGTGGATTACTTCTTAATAGCTCAGTCGTGTTGCTGTTGGTTTGCCTCCTCCCGTGGTTAATGGATAACACTCCTGGTCTCATCAGGATGGAAGAGAGATCTATCCAACCCCTACACCTACAAACACTGAAGGTATTTCCCAAGAAAACAGAATTGCCTCAGGCTTGGTCCTGAGGTCAAGAGAAGACAAAGGCTGTTGAAGGAAGGGCAGGCAGCTCCTTCAGCCCTGAGCCCCTGGACAGGACCAAGAAGGGAGCTGTGCCACCAGTCCCTCCCACCTTCCTGAGCTGTTCTCCAGAAGCAAGCCCCAAGCCTAAAAGGAGGGAGATCCTCTCACAAGGGTTTCCCACAAGCAGACCTGTAGCAAAATTCTAACAGGGCTGCCCACCTGAAAGCCCTTGCTGTCTCTGAGCCAGCCCTGCTCTGGAGGTGTAAATCATCTCCCTGTCCCTGCATGGCATTGGTGAGAGGCTGTGCTAAGCGTGAGGAACCAGGTAGGGGTGAGGACCACACCTGGAGCTGCAGCATGGGCAGCACTGAGGGAAGCCAAGCAGGATGGCTCAGGTGGGACACCCCTTGCAGGAGGCTGGGGCCATTTCAGTGTTAGTCCAGGGGCACTTGCAGGCATTCAGGTTGATGGCTTCCACCCAGCACAGCAAGGCTGATGGCCCCATCCTGCTGCCATGACTCAGCCTTGGTGCATGGCTGGAGCAGACTGCTCCCAACCCAGCCTTGCTCTTCTCCACCTCCAGCCCCTGCCTGCCTCCTCCCTCTGTAGTTTCCCAGTCTGCTCACTCCATGAATTTCCAGCTGGAAATCTCACAGTGAGGTGCTTTCCCATCAGACAAGTCCTAAAGGAAATGAACTAAAGCAAATCTCACTGGCAGTGGTGGGAAGAAGGCAATAAGGCTCTGTGGAAATCTGCCTGATTTCCTGCTGGCTCCTTCTGCACGAGCCAGCAGCAGGCAATAGGTCTCAGCTCCCCTTTGGCCTGAAAGAAAAAAAAAAGCTGTTCTCCTGGAGATGAAATCTTACTGTGCTTACCATGGCTCAACTAAGAGGCTGAAAGAGCCTCGAGCACTGCACTCAGAATGCCAGGCATAACAGCCATGCATACCCAGTGCTTTGAGCCTCCCCTTTCTCAGGATGGGGGAGACCAGAGAAAAGTGTGCTCCAAGCCAGAGCAAGACCAAAAGGTCACAACAGTGATGTTACTCACACCTCCAGCATCAGCAATGAAGTTATTCACTGTCCCTATGCAACAGCTTCCCTTGTCTCATGGGAGCAACAGCCCTCATGCATGGTCCTCACGCAGCATCATGGCTCCTCTCCCATGCGGGGACCTCAGAGCCCATGTAGAGCCAAACCCTGACCAGGTCTTCAGGGTCTGGAGTGGGAGATGGAGTGCAACCTCAGCTGGGGCACTCAGGTCCCTTCAGACCTGAACTACTAAAGCAAGAGATCCTGATATGACCAAACTCACCCACTGTCTGCCCCTACTCCATACACATCTTTCCCCATCCCACATCTTGCACACTGGAAGCACTGCTTAATTAAATCCTAACAGCTGGGTGGCTGTTAAAACCCTGACTCCTGTCCGTGTGTAAATGCATGTATCTCACTCCACATAGTGCCCTGTGCCTAAGCTGGGTCCTAGTTAGCACAGAGATGGGACCCCATGAGCTTGCTGTCCTGCAGCCCTGCAGGAACAGTGCCGGGCTGGTAGGGGTCGCAAGGCAGAGCAAGGTGCTAGGGAGGCTCAGAAAGGCGCAGGGAGGTTAGTGGAGTTTGCACTGTGGGGGCTCTGTATGACCTAGCAAGGACCACAAGCAATAGCACTCTGCTGATCAGAGCGGGTGCTGCAGCTGCTTTAATATTTGCCAAGGACCTGCATGTTAGGCTGGATGAAAACAACACCGCAGGCTGCCCTCTGTCTTCCTGAAGCTGATGGCTGGTGCATTCCCATCTGGGCAGGGCAAGTGGGTGCTCCTGGGCTACCTCCAGCCCAGCTGGGAATAGAGCCGGGCAGAGTGAGGAAGGTGTACCATAGGAATGAATGGGTCAACAGGTGCCTTTGTCCTCTGTGCCCTGTCTTCCCTCCAGATCAGAACAAGGAGGAAGACAGGTCAGGACAGGGCAAAACAAAGCCCATGGCTCATCTTCAAGGAAGAGGCTCATTAATACCTCCCAGCCCAAGATAATAAGAGCAAAGACAACATGACGGGGAAATTATGCCAGTAGTTAATTATACAGCTTGGGGAGGAAAGGTGAAGAGGGACAACTGCAGGCTGGAGGTTTCCTACTGCTCTGTGTGATGGCACTGGTTCAGGCTGAAGCGAGTTTCTTCAGCATCTTCACTGCAGGCACCTGGCACAGCTCAGGGCCCCTTGTCTGCACTAGCTAGGGGCAAACCACATCCTGGGGGTTGTGTTACAGCCCTCGGTGCTGTGCGGAAAGCACCCTGTTCTCTAAAGAACATCTCAGTGAGCCAAGAGAAAGCCTTTTCTCTTTTCCAGGAGCAGAAGGCGACAGTGAGAGCAGGAATGCCCTGGAGAGCACATGTGTGGTGCTGGCACTGCACTGACACTGTAGCAATAGCCCATAAGCCACACTCAGACAACCAGTGAACCTGAGAGAAAAGCATCCCTGCAGAGTCACATCCTCAGATGGCTTTGTAGCGCTCTCGTGAGACCTCACTTGGAGTATTGTGTGCAATTCTGGTGTCCTCAACATAAAAAGGACATGGAACTGTTGGAACAAGTCCAGAAGAGGGCCACGAGGGTGATCAGGGGACTGGAGCACCTCCCGCATGAAGACAGGCTGAGAAAGCTGGGGCTGTACAGCCTGGAGAAGAGAAGGCTGCGTGGAGACCTCATAGCAGCCTTCCAGTATCTGAAGGGACCTACAAGGATGCTGGAGAGGGATTCTTCATCAGGGACTGTAGCAATAACACAAGGGGTAATGGGTTCAGACTTAAACAGGGGATATTCAGGTTACATATAAGAAGTTCTTTACTGTGAGAGCGGAGAGGCACTGACACCGATTGCCCAAAAAATTGTGAATGCCCCATCCCTGGCAGTGTTCAAGGCCAGGCTGGATAGGGCTTGGAGCAACCTGCTCTAGTGGAAGGTGTCCCTGACCATGGCAGGGAGGTTGGAACTGGATGATCTTAAGGTTCTTTCCAACCCAAACCATTCTATGATTCTATGAAGGCAAGGCTGGAGGGAACCCAAGGCATCTGGCAGCCTGCAGGGGCTGACAAGCAGGAATGATGCCAGGACGGGATGCAGAAGGGGAGTGGGATTTCCCATGTCGGCACTCACTGATGTCCCTCAATTGTGTCGGCTCACAACAGGCAGATGAGGGGCCGTTGGGCTGCTTCCTGCTTCGGAGCAGCCGGGAAGCGCACCCAGCTGTGGCCAACAGCTGCACAAATTCCTCCTGCAGCCCCTAGCCCTGGGGAATCTAGTGGGCTCAAGAATACAGGCTCACTTGTCTGCAATCCCACAGCACCAGGGCTTGGCTGCTGCTGCCTTCCCACACAGCCCACAGCTCCACAGCCTGTTCCTGAGAGCGCTGGTGAGTACAGGCTGGGACTGTGTTGGTCTGGCAGTATTAGCACCTAGCAGGGACGTGAGCTCGGATTTAACTACAGGCTCAGATTTTACTACAGGGGTGGGGAGAACGGCATAAAAACGGCTCCACAGGAGCTCCTGGTGCTCCTGCATGGGCCAAGCTCTCCGTTAAGAACTGGTTTGCTCAGAAAGGGGAGGAAAGAAATCTTCCACAGCAGCCCTCAGCCAAAACTGGAAGCATTTTCTCAAGGAGGACCTGGAGCGACCCCGTCTCCGCGGCTTTGCTGCCAGACAGGGGGCTGTGCCCCACTGCTCGCACAGCAGCACATGGAGCCCAGCCCATGTGCCTTCCCATGGGTCCTCGCAACGCGCGCCCAGCTGCGCGCAGACACAAACACGGGTGCTCGCAGAGATGCTCATCCCTGCAGCTGGAGGACCGCGGCACTACCCCCTCGGTGAAGTCCTGCATCCCAGCCATCACAGCATCACTGCGCTTCTCAAAACACGCTGGCTGCTCTGCTTTGCCTCCCCAAAACCACGTTCTCCCCACAGCAGTAACTACGGAAGGAGACTTGGAGTTACCGTGCAAAGCAGCTAAGAAGAAAAGCCACAGAAGAAAAGAGGGCAGGTTACAATCTCCCCCACTTTAAGCCAATACCTTGGACCCGGCTGCCCACCGCTGAGCTCCGCTTCTTACCGGCTCCGGCGCCTTCTGACCCCAGTGCGGATGGGAAGCCACCTCCTCCCAGCCCGCTCCGCAAACTCCTCCTTCCTCTTTTGCCGCCTTCAGAGCCACGCGGTTCCCGCATGGGTTTCCCCGCCTCCCCCTGCGGGGAGGGAACGGGTCAGAGGCGGCGGGACCCTCCGGGGCTGCCGTTCCACCTGCGTCGCGCTCCAACACCTCCTCCGGGCTCCCCTCCGGGGGAAGCAGCGCAGACACACCCCCACCCCATCCTGAGCTGCACCCAGCTCCGCTCTTGCGGCCGTGCCCATACGTTACTAAATATTATAGCTCTAAAAGGAGCTGTACGTTATATTACGGCGCTAAACGGAGCGCGAACTGGCTCTGTTTGCTAAGTCCATCGCCTGTCCCCCACGCTGCGTCCTAATGCAGGCACAGGAAGAAGGCAGAAGGGGTTCCCTCTGCTGGCAGTTAGCACTGGTGGGTGTAAATATATATATATATACACACACACATGTGTATTTAGAATCATAGAATGGTTAGAGTTGGAAGGGACCTTAAAGCTCACCCAGTTCCAACCCCCTGCCATGAACAGGGACACCTTCCACTAGATCAGCTTGCTCAAAGCCCCATTCAACCTGGCCTGAACTGCCAGGGATGGGGCAGCCACAGCTTCTCTGGGCACCCTGTGCCAGTGCCTCAGCACCCTCACAGTAAAGAATTTCTTCCATGTATCTATTCTGAATCTGTATCCCCTTTCAGTTTAAAACCATTCTCCCTTGTCCTGTCACTACATGCCTGTGTAGAAAGTCCCTCTCCAGATTTCTTGCAGCCCTTCTTTACGCACTGAAAGCCACTCTAAGGTCCCCCCAGAGCCTTTCTCCAGGCTGAACAAGCCCAGCTCTCAGTCTGCCCCCATAGAAGAGATGTTCCAGCCCGGATCATCTTATATATATATATAATGTATATATATAAGTGCATGTATATATACATATATATAATTAGCATTATCTTGGGTTGCAGAGAGGCTCAAAGACAGCTTTTGCGTTGTGCATTCATGGTGGTGCTAGCCAGGGTGGCAGGCAATGTGCAGACCCCTCTGAAGTGTATCCAAAGGATAAGTGTCATGTGTGTCCAGTATCCAAAGGGCAGGTGTGGGATCAAAGCCAGGTTTCTTCCCTGCTGCTCGTCTCCAGGCTCTTATCTCTCCGGAATAGGTATCTACTCCACTGTGATAAAAGCCTGTCGGTTTGCTTAAGTGCCAAGGTGCAGCAGGACACAAGAGTACTTTGTCCCGCAGCAAAGGGGAGTGCACCTGAATCCAACCTCATATCAGGGTGGTTAAATGTTCTGCAAAAATCTGTTTTATGTATCTCGGTGTCTCCAGGTGCTTCTGCTGGAGCATGGGCCCCTCCTCACTCTCTGTTCCCCAGCGCTGGCACCAGGAAGTCCCTGTGGCTGCTTTGACTGCAAAAGCATCTGACCCATTAATAAACAGCCTTAGAAAATTCTCTGCAGACAGTGATGCAGTTTGGGTTGGGAATCAGAAGTTAAAACACCCCCGAACACTCTGGCAGATTCCCATCCTCACAATCTCTCAGTGCAATGATCTCCAACACACATCTTCCTGCAGAATCCAAGCACCAAGCTTGTATTTTAAGAGATGTGCAAACCACCACCACATAAGCAGGAAGTCCCCAAAGCCCGAGAAAGAGGCAATGGGAACAGGGGTGAGGCAGCTCTCAGTGCTCTCTGAGACACAATGATGCCACTGCGGAACATCACCCTCAGGAAGGAGCTTCTTTGCTGTCTGCTCTGCAGCAGCCTCTGCTGCTGGATCTCTCCCTCTTGCTGATGGTAGATACTTGTTATGGTTATGGGGTTCTGAGGCCAGATAACAAGGTGCACTGACAACATCAAGTGAGCAGCAGACAATGTTGTCAGATACTAAGACAGGAGGCTCTGGTCTTAAATGTAAGATTCGTATCATATCAAATTCAATTTAAAAGCTCCCATCTCTGCTCCAATTAAGCTCCTGCTGCGTCTCCCAGGCAATGATGGATCTGAGCCCTGGGCCTGCCTTTCTTCAGCCCACTTTCCCTAAGCCTTTCCAATCTGGAAGGTCTTCTGGGTGAAGCTTCAACACAGGAAAAATCTCCATCCTCTCTTTTCCTCTCTTTCCCTCCTCTCCAGAAAAAAAGCAAAACAGAAGAGCAATGTTGCCTGCTGTGGGATGTCTCATGTCACCTCCTCTCTAACCCTCAGGTGTGCTCTGCTGTCACAGAGCCCCCTGCGCCCCTGTGGTAGTCCTTGGGACATGGATGCTGTGGCTCCTCAGGGCCCAGGTTTCCCCTTGTCACGTCCACACTTGCTGCTCAGCAGCATGAGCTGAAATGTGTCAGCACTACAGTTTTATTTTTCTATATAAGCTCTGACTTCAGCACAGACTAAAAGCTGCGGGAACTGAGGCCTGAGCGCAGGGTCCAGACTGGTGGTGCCCAGCCGAACCGCCACCATGCTTCCAGTAGCCATGACAGGGCTCTCAGCATCATTAAGAACCTCAGGCCCCGTCAGGAGGAGAAACATCACAAAATTTACCTTTGAGTGGATATTCTGGGATGTGTCTGCTTCAGGATGGGGTGAGTGCAGCCACTGCCTCACCTCAAGCTTTCAGCAACGAGGTGCATAGCACTTACCATCACCAAAGGATGAGATGAAGTGTTCTCTAATTCACAGCTCTGTTCCTGCCCACACAGCCGATCCCAAGCACAGGAATCAACATCTCTCAAAAGATAAGTCTCTTGGTGGAGACAGGCGGGTTGAAATCCATTAGCGCTGAGCAGCGTCACAGTCATGGGTGACTGCAGGCAGACAGGAGGCTAGCATATACACCCAAGGGGAGAAGAGGAGAAAGGCAGCTTCCAGCTCCTAAACACAGGATGGGCTGTCTGCAGGGTCTCTGCACAGACCTCAAGAGCAATGCACAGACCTTGGGGCGTGTGATGCCAACACCAGTGTGTGGTCTCAGGGGGACAACACCTCCTCTGTGAGGAAAGGTGACAAATGACACAGCTGGTGACAACTCACTGCCCCACAAACACGATGAGCCTTTGCTAGAGAGCCAATCTGCCTTGCTCCCTCTTGATGAGGGATGTGCTGCCTTTGCAGAGCCCTCTGCTCCCAAGTGACTCTCATGCTATTATCTTCACCTTTCTGAGTACAATAACAAGCCTCCCAGAAGAAGCAAACAGCTACTGAAATTGTTTCTGCTTCAAACTAGAAAGAGCTGCTGCTTTGCCCAGTGCTGGTACTGGGCCCACCACTGTACACCACCAGTACAACAGTACACAGAACTAGATGTTTCTCCCCTATGAAACGTAGGCAAGGAGAAAGGGCAGCCTCGAGTGGAGCCTGGGGGCTTGTTGCTGTTCCATCCTCCCCATCCCTGAAGCAGCAGCATGGTGCCAAAATATACTGCTGCTGGCAGGTTGCTGCGCTCCCCCGAGCAAAGGGGGAAGGCAGAGCCCTGTTTCGCCAAAGGAAGGCAGCCAGCAAAGCCTCTCCCTTACAGAAAGCTGGGATTCCCATGGACATGCTTCCCAGGACACGCTGATGGGACTCAAGCTGCCCACACCTTCGAGGTTTTTTTCTGCAACCTCAAACTCGCACCGCAGGCACCTGAACCCCAATTTGTACGCTCTACTCTAAGCTGGTCTGTAACAGGCAGAACAAACAGGCGAAGTGCGCTCCCTTCAGAGGCATCTGCTGCCAAACCTTTCACAAAAGCTGGCTTTTTTTAGTTGGCCTTTTTTTTTCCCCTCCTTTCTTGTAGCAATTCCCTGCTTCAACTAAAGCCATGAAATCCAAAAGTGGGAAGCAAACAAACAGCTGGTTTGGAAAGCAAGAGTGAAAAGGGAGATTTATTCCAGGCAGTGGGTAATGCACCACATGAGATGAAGGAATATTTTCCATTCCTCTTGGGGAATATTTGAGTTTTAGGCCCTGAAGAGACAGCATTTGCAGGCACTCAGTGTTTCCAGGATCCTTTACGCTTGGCACTCATGTCAACCGTTTTCCTTGGAGATTTGCAAGCACTTTGCAACCATACATTAATAAACTTGCCAGCCCTCCTCCGCAACGAGATTTCCCTCTCCCTCTAATGTGCCTGTGCTTGGGGCAGGGAAACTGAGGAACAGCGAGGCCGTCCCCCTGCAGTGGGGCAGGATGCACACATAAAGCTCTCCTTCCCCGTGCAAAACTGCCCTTCCCTTTGCAAGCGTGACACACAGTGACAGCATTTCCCTCCATCAGGCTCTGCCGGCCCTGTAGCTCACCTCAAAAAGCCTCTGCGCTGGCTCTCAGTGTCATAGAGCAGAGAAACAGAGAGCCAGTGTGTTTAAAAGGCAGAGCAGGCAGGCAGAAGTGGAGTAGCAAGCAGATTAACAGCCGTATCCGATTCTCTGCATGTGTGACAAGGCAGCGGAGCACAGCCGGGTTGGAAAAGGGGGAGAAGGGGCATTTTAATCAGTCACATGGAAGGAAACACAGAAGATGCTGGACCTCTGTCAAGTGCCAGCAGGTTATTAATCTATTAGCCAGTGGCGGGATTTGGGAGGGGGGACCACTAAGAGGTCCTGGGAATCCAGTTATAATGAGACTGCTGGATGCTTTGATAGTCAAAGCATTTCAGCCTGTTGCTGAGATCAGTGAATGGCCTGGGGACAGTTTTAGTTTTCCTGTTCCCTTGCTGGCCCTGGCTGACCCCGGAGCAGGCCCCTGGCTCCAGAACTGCTGGCAGACCCTTCTGGGGTGGAAGTCCTCTGGTCATTACTTGCAGGGCTCCTGATGGTGACCCCCTGAGACCTTGATGCCCTGCTCTGCGTTTTGGGAAGACAGGTGACAGGACGGAGGTGATGCTCACCTGATGGCCTGAGCCCAGCTGGAGTGAGGTGGGAAAGGAGTGGTCTGTGATCCCCTCCTGAGCTCTGTCCGTGGCACGGTGATCCAGCCAGGCACGTCACCACTTGCAGGGAGCCGTGTGGATCTCCATCATCCTGCCATCCCTCTGCTTCTTCACACGACTCAACCTGCAGGGATGAAGTCAGGCAGCTGCCTGGGATTTCTTCACCAGGGCACTGAGGGCAGCAGAGGAGGAGCCCTGGGTGAAAACTGCAAGGAGAGGCCAGGGAGAGGGAGGCACTTTGCTGCCAATTGGCCCCACTGCCTGCCCATGCCTAGCATCGCCCCTCGCTGGTAACACCAAGGTGCAATGCGTGTGCACTGCTACACCCAAAGCACAGCTCCAGCGAGCAGCAGGGAAGGGCCTTGACCCTGAGTGCCTCCAGCCCAGTGGTGGGGCCATGGGTATTTTCCAGCTGGGCAAGCAGAAACATTGTACAACGGGCGGGCACAGCTCGGTAAGAGGCTTGGATTCCCCACAGGGCTCCCAGGGGCTAGCATGGACAGTGGGGCTCACCCAAGCTTCAGCCCCTCTCAGATGACTGGAGGGGAGGGCCAAGGGCCTGGTACCCTGTGGGACAGCAGCATCTTTGGGATGCAGAGCATCTCCCAGCTGAAAGGTTGTAGGGGGACACAAACCCCTCTGCCTAAACACTGCTGAGGGTTTCTCATGCCTGTCACCTCCTGGCATGATCCTTCCCACAGCAATCCCTCCCTGCTCCATCCCCATCACTCTGCCTCCCTTCTTGCACTGCTGCTGCCCTCTCCTCTGCTCCAGCTGTCCATTTGCTTACTCTTACAAGTATTTAATGCCTAATGACACCAATTAGGCACTGAGTTGCTGGGTGACTAGTTACTGAGTGACAGCTGCACAGCCACCGGCCAAGGGTTAACCTCTGCTGAGACCTGGGCAAACTCAAGACACAGTGCAGGCTCCCACAAGCCAGGGCTAACCCCTGGCACAGCGGCAGGCAGCAATTCCCTGCAGCATTCAGAAACAGCAGCTCCGGGGCATGGCCACTCTGAGCACCCAGCCTCACCATGTCATGGTCTCACGCTGGGTGTCCTTGGCAGAGGAGAGAGCTGGCATGGGCAGGGACAGCTGCACTATAGTCAAGGTCATCCGGCCCATTGAAGCCTCGCCGCCGGGGGGCACATCCCGCTCCTTGGCCGGCAGCACCAGCCTCCCGGGATGGAGCAGAGCCATTGAGGAAGGAGCTGGCTGGCACACGGCCACCCTCGTAAAACACCACAGGGGAGCTGCAGGCAGCTGGGAACCAGGGAACCTGGCAGGAGGAAGATGGTGGCAGCTGCTGTGTGGTCCCACTCCCTGCAAAGCTTTCATAGAGCATGGCTGAATCCAAGCCCTGAGCGGATGCCTGAAGCCATGGCTGCCCATTAGCCTTCCTGAGGCACCTCGGCGGCAGTGGGCAGAGTCATGCTCTGGCTCCCAGTGGCCAGAGGCTGCTCACCCTGCACAGCAGGACAGCGGCAAGGCAGCCCCTGCTCCTGCAGCCAGCCTGCTCCTGGCCAGGCTCTGTGGCCATTGGCATCCCAGGGACCATGGCACATGGCCACCTTCAGAGATGAGGGCTCCAAACACAGGCCCTGGAGCTCTCATGGCTGTGTTGGCCCTGGTCTGTGCCCAACCCAACAGCTGCTGGCTGGCGTGGCAGAATTCAGCCCTGTGCAAACGTCTGGCACGGCTCACTAAATCCTGTTTGGAGACTAAGCCCAGAGGCTAAGCCCGTCCCGTCATGTTTTCCCCCTTTGGCGAATCGGCAGTGGAGCTGTGGCTGAATGCTCCCGAACATCCCCTAGGGAAGTCTCTAGGACGGCCCTTTCCCACAGCTTCCAACAGTACCAGCCATTCATCATTTTCCCTCCTTGCCAGTCATGCTTCCATGGGTTCCCAAGTGGAAATGAGGCCCCCAGGGCACCTAGTGAAGCAGAGCCATGAGACATCAAAAGAAGGGCAGGCTGAACCCATGACTGGCAGCCTAGCCATCAGGTATCACCTGGGCATCACCGGGCCTGTGCTCCCTCCCTTGGCCCCTCTGCAAAGCCCAGTATCCACCCATGCGCAGGGGATGTGCTCACACGGCCCAAGGAGAAGGGAACTCTCAGGAAGGGTGTCCTGCACCCCTCACGCGTGGGGCTGGGGGTAACCTCCCTGCATGCCCTGCGCTCATGCTGCTGGGGGGGGCTGGCAGAGTTTTGGTTGCCCCTAGAGGGGAGCCCCCTGCTTCTGGGCGCTGCCCATGCTCCTTGTGAAGCTCCGTGACCCCAGACGGGCCGCAGCGGCGCTGCGCTGGGGCTGTGCTGCGAACCCCCCGAGCACCCACAAGCTCACGCATGCTGGTGCTGCCCCCTGCTGGCCCGGACCGGCGCAGCCCTCCCCTTGCGGCGGCCCCCGCGAGAGGCCGGTAGCTGTTGGGGGACCCCAACCCGGGGGGCCTCCCGTACCATCCCGTGACCGGGAGCCCACGGGGAAGGGCTTAGCCGGCCGACAGGATTAAGTAGCCCCGCGGCATGTGGGAAGGAAGATGGGAATGCAGAGAGGGGGAGCAGCAGCGGCTGGTGGGAGAAGGTCCAGACTCTCTGAACACAGAAGCATCATCCCAAGATGTCCCTCAGGCAGTGGGATAGGGAAGAGCAGGTAAGGGCCCGAGCACCGGCAGCCCAGCCTCACTTTGAGGATGAGGAGGCAGCAGACTAGACCAAGGAGATGGAGGCAGCACTGGCATTGGGAGGGGTGTGTGCCAAAGTGGGACCAGGCACCCAAAAGCGCAGGCAGTGTTTCGGAGGGCTTGTGGTGTGCCCCCTGTGCTATAACCCATGGCTGTGTGCAGAGCGGAACTGGGGATGTGAAGGAGAGAGCCCGGAATTCTGGGGTGGGGGATGAGCAGGGAAGTCATCCAGCTCTTTCTTTGGAGGAAGTGTGAAGGAGCAGGGCACTGTTTGCCTGTTGGTAACACCACACAGAAGGGCAGGGACAGAATTAGCAGAATTCAGGGTCCTGCTGTCACCCAGGATGGATCACCTGAGGACACAACACAGTGACAGTTGCCCTGAGCACAGCACCTGTTTTGTGGGGCTGTGCTTGCAGCTCAGCTGTTGGCCATGGAGAAAGGCATCCTGGCTGGTCCTTCAAGAGCCTCTAGTCTCACAGAAATGGGATGGGACGGGATGGGATGAGATGGAACAGGACAGGGAGAAGCACGAGGTGTTCCTCCTCAGAAGGCAGCTTGCCTGCCTCTCCCCACAACCCTGGGCTATAATGCAGCCAGGAGCATCTTTTTGCCACAGCCAAGTGCCCAGCATTACCTTCCCAGGGGCTCATGGCCTGAAGCTGACTCAACACATCCATCTCCAGCTGACAGGACTCACAGACTGCCTGCAGGGAAACAGCTTGCTCTGCTAACACTGCAACACAGACCTAGTTGTCTCCTTTCTGGCAAGCCAGAAGGGGAAGTCAGCCCTGACAGCAGCGGTGGCTGGCTCTCCATGAAGAGCACTCCTGAGGGGGAGCTGCAGGCATCACCTACTCCCTGCCTTCTCCATTCTCCCCACAGGACCTGCCGTTTCCAGTATGTGCAAGCAGGTGGAAAAGCCTCACCTGGCTTTCACCAGTGCTGTGTTCTGGAATGGCAGCTGCTTCCCAGCAGGGCTGAGCTCCTGCACAGTGCCCAGCAGTGCTGCTGCTGTGCTGCTCCTGGCCCTGCTTTGCAGCTGTAGTCATGGAGGTGCTTGGATCCCTTCAAAATGCCAGGCTTCTCAGAAGAAAAGAATTCCACAAAAGCCTGGCTTCCTAGTAAGCCCTGTAATGGCTCATTGCTGCTGGCAGCTAAGGTCAGGGCTACCGGCTGTGATGCAGGACAGGCTGCTCTACCACTGCTGCCCAGCTCACCTTCAGGGATGCTCTGGCTGCTCCTGGCATGGAGCAGGGGCTCCTTACATGCACATCACAAGCAGGCCAGCAGCAGCATGTGGCTGTGCTCTTCCACCACATCCTCCATCACCTTCCTGCATGGAAAATGGCCTGGGGACTATGACAAAAGTTTTCATGGTTTCCTATCACCCAGCTGTGTCAGCTTCCCTTGCTCCCTACCTTTCTCCATCCACCGCAGCTCCTACACCACCTGCTTCCTCCCTGTGGCAGCATCAGGGCATGGGAAAGAGAGGGACAGCGAGCAGCAGCGGGGACCCTTTTTTATCACGTCCTGCATGATTCCTTTACTGGGTCAGTAGAGCAGTGCCCTGACCTCAAGAGGCACCACAGATGCAGGGTAAGGGCCACCCCATGAAGCCTACACTGCCTGTACCTTTGCACAACAGGTCAGACTCCTGCAAACAAGCCTCGGATCCCAGCAGCAGCCAGGACCTCTCACCAGGCCAAATCATGCTGAGGGCAGCCAGGGAATGGCACCTGGGGAGGAAGGAGTTCCACGGGGAATGGTGCAAGGGTAGAGGGTGGGCTCATAGCAGTCAGCCTACAAGTAGAAAAAGTCTACTCTCACGGGAGAGTGTCCAGCTGTGGGGATAAAGGGCTTGTGAGAGGCAGATGGGGCTGCAGAAGAAGCCCTGTCAAGGAGGAGAGGGGTGACACAGCCCCAGGGCCTCCAGGAACAGGAAGGGCATCCCAGCGGCGTGCAGCCCTGGGATCATGCAGACAGACACGGGACTGGTGGGGCACGGAGGGAATCAGCTCTCAGGGAAGGCTGGGATTTACACTAAAGATGACAGAGGCCAGTAAGAAGGCCATGCCAGTCCTGGGGTAACATCCCGATGAGCAGAGTAACCAAACACCGTACCCACCTGGATGGTGTTAGGGGGTGGCAGGGAGGCACTTGCTGCCCCATGACATTATCCTGGTGCCAGCCATATCTCCCGAGACAGGGACAGGTCCCGCTGGGGGTGGGGGAGTAAGGTGCCAGCACGTAGGGATGCAGGGCCGAGTGCACTGGGGTGAAGCACCCGTCAGAGCGCCTGCCACCCCCCAGTACCCCAAGCCAGGGATGGGTGCCGGGGCAGCCCTGAAGAGCTGCTTCTACCGCGGCCGGGGTGTCCGCTCCGCCCCAGCACCCCGCGTTCCCGCAAGCACCGGCGTCTGTGCCAGTTCGCAGCCCCCCTCCCTCCGGCCAGCCCTGACCGCGGGACGCCGCTCCCGCCCGGGCCGGGGTGCCCCGGCGCTCGGCCATGCTAGCTTACGTGGTTTTTTCCTTTCTGGCAGGCTCGCTCCGCGGTGCTGCCGGCGGGCAGCGCAGGATCCCGGTCGGCTCAGGCTCAGGCACAGCGCTGCCTGCAGTGCCAGCCTGCGGCTCGCCAGGTCCTAGCGCGCTGCCTGCCGCCTCAAGGACACCGCGCACAAAGTGTGCGGAACAGCCCTCAGCACCAGCCCGCGCCCTCAACCGGTGCTCCCAGCCCTGCCTGACTCTGCCTCTCACCCCGCTCTGACCCGGGACCCCCCGCTGTAGCACCCGTGTCTGCGAGACGGATGCTTCTGGGGTCCCCCGCTGTCGCAGCCCCGACACAGAGATGCTCCGTGCTCTGGGTTTCCCCAGTGCCTCCCCTCCTCCTGGAGCAGATGGCTGGCCCTTCTGGGGACCTTGGCCCGGGAGGGGGACACCGCTGTGCTGCGAGTTTGCAGTCCAGGCAAGGAGGACAGGGCGCCAGCAGCCAGCCCCTTCAGTACTGCTGCCCCCTTCCACTCCCTGTCTCCAGCGGGGCCAGGCTCCAAACCCTCCTTGCAGCCACCGGACTGGAAAGCCACGGGTCCTGGTTGGAGTCCCAGACCTCTGTTCCCCGGGGGTGGGGGAGCACGGCAGCGGGTGGTGGCTCCAGAAGCTCAGCACAGGCTGCAGGGTGACCTTGCAGCAGCACTGCCGTGCAGCCGAAATGGGGGGCAAGTCCTTGGCTCGGCAAAGAGGGATATGAACCAGACCCCCAGAAAACACCCTGTACCCGAGAGAACAAGGCACCCCCCTGCCTGCACTTTGCCATTACCTTGAGGGCTCAGTTCTCCCGGTGCCAGAGGATGCTGCCTGCAGCCTCCTCGCTGCCCGGTGCCAAGTGGGGTAGGGGCTTCCCGCCGTCGCAGGACCAAGGTGCAGAGTCTCTGCTACCTGCCGGCTCTGCAGCCGGGGAGGGTTTGGAAGCCCTGGTGCTGGCTGGGCCTGGCTGAGCACGGCTTCCGCTGGCTCAGCAGGTGCAGCCTGCAGGCATGGGCAGATTAGCGGGGCAGGGGGAGGAGAAGTGGCTTCTGCCATAGGAAACGGCAACCGGGATTCGTCGGTGAATTGCAGCGGGGCCGAGCGCCAGCATGGAGAAGGAGAGATGGGAGGCTGCGGGTATGAAGCCACCCCGGGGGGACAATGTACCCCTGTGTGAGGGGGACAGCCCCATGCACTGAGAGCGGTGCTACAGGTACCAGCATCCTCCCTGGGATGGCACATGTCGCTCTATGCTGCTGTGCTGGACTCTGGCTATGGCAGGACGCTTGCTGAGCCCCCACCCCACTGTGGGTCGGCACCAGCCCCCTGGGGTCTGAGGGTGGGGGCCCCCCCGCAGAGTCCCCCCCACACGCTGCCCCTCCACCGGGCCCCTCAGCTGCTCAGGAATGAACTGGCGCCTGCCCACCGGCTGCTCTCCTGGTATGTGCGGCTGGAGCCTCCTCCCTAGCCCATCCTAGGCTGGCCCCCTCCCAGCCCTGCTATCCCCTCGCGTCTTCCCATTAAGGCAGCGCAGGCAGCTGGGCTTCAGTGCTGGAGGAAAACAGGTGCCGGAGCCAAGAGCGATGGAGCCAAGTGGAAGGTGGGAAGGCACGGGGGAGCACTAAAACACAGCATGTCCTCGCCGGCATGTCCTACCACCCCGCTCTGGGAACACGGAGAAAGCCCCTCTGCTGGTGATTCCAGTGTGCCCACCTTCAGTCCCAGTGGCACTGCAGGAGGGAGATGGAGTGGTGGGAGCACTTCTCTCCCGGCCCTTGCTGCAGAGCTGGGCTGCAGCCAGCACTTCTATTTTCAGCCCCAAAACATGTATAAGGAGGCGAGGAGTGTGCGCAGCCCAGCCTCGCAGCCTGCCAGGGAGAGGCCCTGCTACCCAGGGCCCCGGAAGCTTCTCCTTCTCCCCCTGGGGCTGATGAATGCTCAGTGCAGGTTGGGCCACCTCCTCTTCCCCCTTACCAGTGCAGGCAGGAACCAGGGCAGCTGAAGCTGGTGTAGCCTGGTGAAGTTATTGCAAAATACTTGGGATGCAGGAAGCCCTGAAGGTCTGGCTACACTGCCCTGACCCCTCCATGGCACACAGTAACCGCCTGCCGTGACCTGGGCCAGCGGCCATCCAAGAGCTGGGCAGGCTCAGCAGGAAGGAGGATTTGCTCTGCAGGCAGTGGCTTCCCCACCGACCTCCTGCAGCAGGGAAAAGGGGCCCAGATGCCCCATGGGATTAGCTGGGCTGGGTACAGGCACAGAGGAGCCACAGGACAAGGCATCCTTGTGAGAGGCTCAGGCTTTTCCACAGGTAGAACTGAACTCCGCTGCAGAGGTCTCCCTCGTCTGAGGCTTTCCCCACAGCAAGGACCACCATGCAGAGCCTGACGGGTGCTGCTGGAGGAAGAAGCTCCCACACTGTGTCTATTTTTTAATAAAAACACCCCCCCGACCCCCTGCTTGTGCTGCGTGTCGGCAGGATGCCTGGGGAGCCAGCGCACCCAGGCAGAGCACCCGGCAGGAGGGGTGCTCAGCGCTGGGCTGAGGTTAGAGCTGCAGTAGCTGGAGCAGAGCTGCTCACCGCAGCCTCTCTCCCCCGGGGAGGCAGTGAGCTGGTGCTGGGAGTAGAGACCATGCTGGGATGGCATCCAGGAGGATCAAGGGCAGGCTACGGCTTTTCTCCCCATTGGCTGGGGCTCAGTCCTTCTTCCCAAAGAACTTCTTGAAGACGGATTTGTTCTTGGGGCGAGGGGGGCCAGGGGTCTTCTCCCCCAGCGTGTCCTGTGGGGTCCCTGGCCGGGCCACGAAAGAGTGGCAGCGTGCCCGGGGCACAGCAGGCGCTTGCTCCCCAATGTACAGCGTGACCGAGTAGCTGCTCTCAGCCTCCACAGGTTTCTTGGGCACAGCCACTGGAGTAATCTTCTGGTAGGTGGCTGCAAGAGGAAGCAGTCAGCAGAGAGGGCAGGGTATCAGCAAATGCTGCCAGACCCCCAGAGCTTACCCCGAGTAGGGGGCTGCAGCCCAGGCACAGGGATGTGGGACCGGATGGATGCTGCAGCAGCATCACACCTGCCCTCGGGTGTCGGTGGGAACAGGGGCAGTGGTGCCACCTTCTGGCAGTGACAACGAAACCAGCGTCCTACCTGAGGTGAAGGAGTAGGACCTCCTCTTGTTGGCCACCAGCCCGTAGTCGTCGTCTTGGCAGCTGTTGTCCCACAACCCCGGGGACCCTCTGGGTGACCACTGCTGCTCCCTGTGCCTGGACATGTGAGCATCCTCTGGAGCAGAATAGAGACAGGTCACAAAGCAAGGCCACCACAGGACACCCATGTCAGCCCCGGAGAGGACAGCAAAATGTATTCCAGGAAGTAAAAGGTAACTGGTGCTTTTCCCAGCCCAGTTCCTGGGCATGGGGCTCTGAGTCTCCTGGCCCAGACAACACCCAGCTCAAGACTGATTGACAGCCTTCAGTTCACCCCCAGTCAGCAACCTTGCACCTCTCTGCACTGGTGATAGGAGTCAAAGGACAGCAGGAGCCCAGCCAGCCAGAAGAGTCACCTGCTGCTGCCACAGCCCCATCGGCTGTGCCATCCTGGCTGCCCAGAGCCCGCTGCAGCCAGGCGTTGGAGCAGGGTAGCACCACGATCTCCTGGCTCTTGGTGGTCGTGATCAGGTGCTGTCCCTGGAGGTGGGAGCTCCCAGGGCTGGGGACCTTGCTGAAACTGGGAAGTAGCAGAGATTTAGTGAACCAGACTGGCCCCCTGATGTCCTGCTGGAGCAGCACACAAGGGCAAGCATGGGAGAGAGCTATAACAATGAGATCCGGCTAGCCAGCTCCTGGCTACTCACCCCCCAGCACTGCCAGTGCTCTCGACATGCTGTGCTGCCACCTGGAAATAATCCACTTCGGGGAAACCTGGGGGCACAGCAAACATCCTGCTGGGTGCAGGCAGTGTGCAGGACCATCCTGCAGAGCCAGTCCCAGCTCTGGGTGCCTGCACTGCATGGCGGGCCCCTCTGACCTCCTGCTGCAATGCCTGCTCTCAGTCCTGCCAACCCCAGTGAGACTGAAACCCTTTGGGCATGGGTACAGCAGTGGGAAGACCTCAGTATTACATCTCCTTGCCTGGATGACAGGCAAGGTCTTTCCAGGCCCCACAGAGAGGATGCAAGAAGACCAAAGCGCAATTACAATTTTCCTGACACTAGGTTTTCGCTGCTGCGGCTCCACTGACGTCAGTTGTGCTATTCCTGATTTATAACTGTGTATGTGGTGTGAAAACAAAGCCTCCAAATCCTGCCTGGCAGAGATCTGCTGTTCCCAAGGCAAGTTAGGAGGAGGAATAAATCAGAGACAACACCATACTGCTTCTCTTCTGACCCTCCATGCACCAGCAGGGCTGCATACTGTGGTACGTACATACAGCCAGGCCCCTCTCACAAAGCAAGGGCTGCTCACCTGAGTTTTGCTGCAGCTTCGAGACCCATTCATTCATGAGGGGCTGGGAGGGGGCCCTCAGGAGGTACTCAGAGCCATCCTGCAGCCTGTAGGGAGGGAGAACAAGTCAGCAATGAGACAGACACGGGGTGCAAATACCACAGCCCCTGCCAGCCTGGGAAAGAGAGGAAACAGGCCAGAAAGGAAGAAGGAAATCATAAGCACTGCACTGAGCCACTAAGCAATGGCTGGTATTGGTGGGTGTCTGTCCCAGCAGGAGCACATCAGGGAGGGCTGCTGCGACGAGACCTCGGCTGCGTGGGGTTGGGGTGACTCACTGAAGCCTGAAGCAGTTGGTCTTCTTTGTGTACTCGGCATCTGGGGTGCAGACTGCCCCGGCGAGGTTCAGGGGAAGGGCCACCACAGAACTCTGCAGCACAGGGAACAGCAAGAGCAACAGCAGGGTTAGCAGGTTCTGCCTTCCCCGCTGCCAGCCTCCTACCCCGCTGCCAGCTCCATCCCATGTCACTCCACTCTCCCCCACCAGACCTTGAGGCTGTCCCTGCGGTCCTGGTAGAAGCACAGTGTCTGCCTCATCAGCACGGCATGGAAGAGGCTCCAGGCCCGGCAGCTGGCCTGTAGAACACAAGCAGGGGACAGCTGTAACACAAGCAGGAGACAGCTGTGACACCAGCAGCTTTGGGAGAAGGCCATGCAACTCGAAGTGCACCCCAGCCCCGGTGGGCTCTGCCCTCCCAGCAGCACTGCTATGGTAGTGCCCGGAGCATCCCTGGCTTCACTCATGGATGCCTGCCGCCATGTCCCAGCACTCCAGCCCTGAAGAAGCCCTGCAGCCATGCATGTACCTTCCTCCCTCCTGTCTGCAACACGTGCTTCCTTTCCAGTGTGCCCTCCATCATTTGAAACTCCATTTTACCGGGAGGGACCTGTGAGGAGACGGGAGTGAATGATGCATGTTCTGGTAGTGCCATCTTGGGCCCTGAGCACAGGGGGTCTGCCTGACCCATCCCCAGGAGGCAATGCCAAGGTGGGAACAGGACAACAGAAGCAGTGTTCTGTGCTGTTTGTAGGGTTTTGGGGGGAAGTTTGCTGGAGCGAGTAACCCAGCTGCTGCCTGGAATGTCCCCCAACCCACTGCTTGACTCTGAGGGACACTCCATGGCTCTCACCTTGCTGCCCTCCCTCTCCTCTTCCCCACATCTCCGCAGATCCCAGGCGCTGGGGCCATCCAAGGGGGCTGTGGACACCAGCTCCTCTGCGCGGGGGGACACCCCGTGCCTGCTGGGGCTGCCACCACTGCTGTGCCCTGCTTCAGGGCTCTTCTCTCCCGAAGGGCTGTGGAAGAGCTGGGCAGTGGTGGGAAGGGTGAACTTGGCCACTAGTACGTTGCTGGCTGACGAGAGGATGAGGGGCCCACTGGCAGTGGCATCAGGGCTGGGTACACTGCCTGCCCTGCTCCCTGGTTGGTGGTGGGCACGGCTGCCTGCCTGTATGCTGGGTGCCTGCTGGTCATCCGCCCCATTCCAGATGGCCTGCAGCTCCTCCTCCTCTTCCTCAAACTGCCCATGGGCAGGGTGGCAAACCTCTCTGGTGCCCAATGCAGGGCTGTGCGGCTGAGGGGACCCCAGCTCCCATTCCAGGATGGACAGTTGGGTGGGGGCAGCGGGGGAAGCTGGGGACACTCGGGGCTGGCCGCTGCCGGCTGGCCGCTGTGTGTGGGCAGGGCTGGGCATGGCTCCTGCCCTGCCTGGCGTGCCAGCAGGGGATGGCCCCAGCTCCAGCTGAGCGGCTTCGCGATGCCTGGCCCTGCCGGTGGCACCAGGGCTGCCGTCCTGGCTCAGCCGGGCAGACAGCTCGTCCCCTTCCCATCCGACCCGCTTGTGCAGCATGCCGAGGTGGGGCAGCCGGCTTGGCCTGAAGTCCAGGGGGTCTTCACCAGCGCTGCCAGGGCACCTCGGGCTCCAGCGCTCCTCCCCAGCACAATGTGCCTTTTGCCGGCTGTAGCTGGGGTTGAAGCTCACCTCCTCAAACCACGTTCCTCGCTCGCTTTTAGGGGAAGTCCCCAGTCCCTCACCAGGCCCCTGGGGACTGTGCCCATCCACATCTACCTTCTTCTGCCATACAGCCCCATGCGTGCCTGCAGGCTCCTGTGGCCTCACCACCCTGACCTGCCTCCGCTTCTGCCCCTCCGCTTCCTCTGGCAGCACTGTGGCCCCTCGGTGGCACCCCAAGACCACTGGGTCCCGGGGCAGCTCCAGGCTGAGCACAGAGCCCAGGGAAAGGTGGGGGCACGTGGGTTTTCGGTTGGGAAGGTGGGTGTCCTGGGGGGCCGCCCCGCACTCAGCATCAATGTCCCGCACCAGTGGGTTCCTGACATAGAGCAGCAGCTCTCCGAGCTGGGGTCCAGCAGCGCCTGCTCCTGGGCCCCCCTTCCTCCGGCCGCACTTCTGAGGCCATGTGCTGCTGGGGCCGTGCCACTCCTCGGGTGCGGGCTGCAGGGAGCTGGCACCCATGATACCCTGCAGGGTCAGCAGCCGGGCCTGCTCGGCCCTCGCCTGCTCCCGCCGCTGCAGGCTGTTGAAGAGGAAGCTGGCCCCGGCCTTGGGCAGGGTGTGAGAGGTGGATGGGGTCCCAGTGCTGGGTGCTGGAGGCCGGCGGGCGACGCTGGGCGGCCGCTTCGCACTTGAGGTTTTCCCTGCCTCCACCTGTGCCTGGGGAAACAGAGACAAAAGAGGTGTGACCCTCATGGCTGACACCTCCATTACCCTGCACCAACCACCCTCTCTCCACGCTGTGCCTAGGCAAGTGGGGAGCCAAGGGGCAGGCAGCCGAAAATGCTCACCAGCAGCACATAGCGAGCTGGGAGCAGCCTGGCTTCACCTCAGCCCCCTGAGGGCTGCTCCCTCTGTGAAGGCAGAGGAGCCTCTGCCCATGATGAAGTCCCTCTGTTGGGGTGCAGTGGGGGCTGCCTATACCATATAGCTCTCCTGCCACACTGCCATCGCTGGGGGGTGGGTACTGAGACAGCAGTCACTGCTGCCCACCCCTGCATGCCCCTAGGCGGCAGAGCTGTGAGGGCACTGGGCAGAGGCTGAGCACCCCCATTCCCTACAGAGACCCTCTCCAGCCCAGCCGCAGCCCCTCTCCTGGGTTTCCACAGTTGCAAGGATAAAAGCTGCCTGCAGCAGCTGCAGCAGTGTCCTCCTGGACTCCTTAGGCCGGAGGGTGTTTGTTACCAAAACTCTCCTGGCAGCCCCTCGCCCCGCCCCTATGCCCTCCGGCCTCTCCAGCCTGGGGCCTCTCCCTTGGGCTACGCATCCTGGCTGCGATGGGGTTCTCAGCCATGGCTGTCCTTGGGACATAATGCTTCGTGCAGACTCCGTAGCAACAAATGGGTGCAAGGACCAATAAAACACTGGGCTCCCAGCCCCAGGGTTACAAGCCATGCAACCCGGAATGAGCCCTCCCCAGACATGCACCTTCACATGGCCCCATCCACCGTTGCTCCCTTCAGTTGGCTGCACAAGGGACTGCTGGTGCATGCTGACAATGGAGGGGGGAGGCTCTCCCGCCTACCATGGCTACCAGAACCAATTACCCAGGGGGCCAAACTGCGGCCAGCCCTGCCCAAACTCCCTCCTCACGTGCCTCAGCACCCAGCACACTCTGGAGCTCATGACACCAGGAATGTTTCCCCTCTCCTGAGGGACCACCACTGGCAGGGCACAGCGGCATGGCAAGGAGGGTTGGTAGCAGGCAGGCTCACACCATGCAGCCACTCTGCCCAGCATGCAGCCTCCCCTGGGGATGTTACCTCTTCCACTGGCTGGTGAGGCGGCTTTCTCTTTCGCTTTAAACTACCCCAAGTGTTTCCTAAAAGCCCCTGGCAACGCTTCCAAAAGGTTTTACAGCCTGAGGGTTTAGTGGCAGGGAGCTGAGCAGGGGGAGAGAGAGACACAGAGTTGAGGGCAGAGTGGGTGACGGAGCCAGAGCAGGAGAGCGCAGGCAAAGGGGGTGGCACAAGCTGGTCCTCTGCCCTTGGGCATCGCTTGGCATCGGCACAGCCAAAGGTCCCTCTCCTGAGACTGATACCGCCGCAACAGCTCGCTTGAAAACAGCCCATGGGGGCTACCCCGCAGCACTCAGGGCCTCCTGGTCTGCATGGGTGCACAGCTCTGGGAAGCCACCCTGGCTGGCCCTGGGACAGGCAGTGTGCTCACCCATGGCTCTGCAGAAGCCGCCTGCTGTCTCCCACGTACCGTCGGCAGCGCCTCCTCCCCCAGCCGCTCGCCGCCAGGCGCCGGCTGCGCCTTCTTCTCGCCCTTCTTGCTGATGCTGAGGATGAGGTTGACCGTCCCACCCAGCCCGCCGGGGCCCCGCGGCGGCAGCAGCAGCGTGGAGGTCTCAGCAGGATCCCAGATGACAGCCTCCTCATGGGGTCCTGCACCGAGGGATGCTGAGCTGCTGGGCTCCTCCCGGCTCTGCTCCACTCCTGATGGGGCATCCGAGTGTGGCAATGCCAGGGGGGAGATGGCTGCTCCTGCTGGCAGTCGTGGCTCTGATCCTTGCACAGGCTCGAGGACAGAGCAGGGCATGAACTCCAAAGGGCTGTGGATGCTCTCCAGCTGGGGCTGAGCACACAGGGCATGCTGCTCCTGGGGAGCAAGGCAAGAGAAGGAATGTGGAGGAAGTTCTGCCAGAGGCAGGCATTTTCTCAGGACAATCTTCCCTTTGCCCTGCCCGATAGTCCCAGAGGTACTGGCACACATCCCTCCCTTACTTCTACACAGCCTGCTCCACCCAGTGCCTCTGCTAGCCTCAGCCTCAAGGCTGATTCTGTTCCCTGACAGTCTCAGCATGGCTGGGTACTCACTTGGCTGGTGGGAGACATGCCCGAGGGGCTCTTGGGGTCTCTTCTGTCCTCCTGCTTGCTCCCTGGGTCTCGCTGGTGCCTCTGTGCTCGCCAGCGCACTAGGACCCAGCCCAGCATGCTCTGCAGCTCCTCCAAGCGCTCCTTTATCTGAAGGGAGGAGAGATGCTGGGCAGCCTGCAAGGACTCCTGGCCCATGGACACTGGCCCCCCCAGGACACTCCACTACAGAGCTGTTTAGGAGGGTTTTTTAAGGATAGTCACATCACCTCAGGTCTCAGCATCTACTGCTGAGTGAAACCCCTTCCTGCCCTGAGCAGCCCCAGGAATGCATGGCTGTTCACTTGCTGGGGCTCTGCACCCACACCTTGTTCCCCCTTGTCCACAGAGGATTGTGGGGGGTTCGGAGGGTTTCCCCGACCTCATTTGCCCTGTCCTTACTGTTGCACCCAGGTAGTGCTCCTCAGACACCAGCTGCTGCCCTGACGCTTCCAGTGCCTCAAACTCCTTGAGCTTCCCTTCGATCCTTCTCTCCAGCTCCTCACACGGAGTCTCTGTGAGGCCATGGCCACTTGAGCTTTCAGAGAAGATCTGAGCCCGCGTGTCCTCCGTCCAGGAACTGTGGGCACGTGAAAAATGGGCTGAGGAACGACCTACACCCTCCTCAGCCCTGCAGGCACCAGAGAAGCCATTTCCATGCTCAGGGATGGCTGGAAGCAGCTTGCTAGAGTAGCAGCAAGACTGGTGGGGCGGGGCAAGATGCTGTGGGGCTGCCCCACAGCAGGGAGCCCTGGCACAACCCTTGGTTCCAGGCTCCCCATGGCCTTGCCTGGCTGCAGCTCTGGCATTGCCCATGTATCCACCAGCAGCCCATTCTTCCACACTGTGCTGTCACCAGCTGCTCCCAGCCACTGCAGAGATAACCCTGATGGCTCATCACCACTCACATCATGGCCAAGTAATCCTTGAAGAAGAGCCGCAGCCGGCTGGCCTGCTGCACACGGGCCCGGGTCTCCTGCAGCAGCTCCCGCAGCCTTGCCCAGGCACACAGTGTCTCCTGCACTTCCCGGCTAACGGGGCACAGACGAGTGGGGCACAGCTCTTCCAGGTGTGCACTTGCCCTCTCCAGCTCCTCCAGCTGCCCCTGCAGGGTCTCTGACACCTCACGCTAAAGAGCACAAGGCAGAAAAGGTTCAAGATGCATCCAGCCCCTCTGTGCCCAGGCTGGACTCCCCTGTGCACTGGGATGATGGGATGGAGGGGAAGATGCGGGGATGGAGGGGAGGATGCAGGGATGGAGGATGCTGGCACAGGCAGCGGGCAGAGCCACCCCTGGCAGGAGAATGGGCAGAGCAGAGGGCTGCCTGGTTTCCTTGCTCTGCTGGCATGAGTCACCTCCCTGCATTGGGAAGATGAGTGAGGTGCTGGCAGTCGGGTGCTGGCACACAGGAGCTGACGTAAGCTCTTCTCCCTTTGGCCTGGCCCGCGCTGGCAGAGGCAGCGGCACTGGGCAGGGCTCGGCTCCACTGGAAAATTCCAGCCCAGCCTGCCACGGTGTGCCAAGGCTTACAACACCTGGGCCCCTGGGGGTCAGTGCCTCCCCAGGATGGCCCCAGCCAGCTGGGACACCTCCCTGCTATGGGCACGGTGCTCCCTGGGTCTCACCTCCAGTTCCTGCTGCTGGCTCAGCAAGCCCTGCAGCCCCTTGAGATCCTTCTCACTCTTCACTGCAGTGAAGCCGCTCTCTGCTTGGGCAGTGTCGCGAGCTAGCGCCTCGGCTCTGCATCGAAGGGCCTCCAGGCATGGGGACACCTCTGCCACCTGGATGGGCATTGGGGAGAAGGGATGAGCCCTGACGTGGGACCCCCTGTGCCATCACTCACCATGCTGCCCCAACCCACCCCAGACAGAGGGCACCCTGCCATGTGCCTGCAGAAGGGCAGGGAGCAGCAGCAACAGAAGGGATGGGGATAACAACTTCACATGGTGCATGCCCTGAGATGCATGCCTTATCCCAACTAGCCAGCATGTTCAGCTACAGGTGGACTACCCAGCTGCTTCCCCAGACCCCTGCTTCCATCCCCTACCAGGCGCTCCAGGTTCTCCATCTCTGCTGCCACCTCCATGACCCGCTCCCGCTCCTTCGCTGCATCGTTCAGCATCTCCACAGCCTCCTGCAGCTCTCCCAAGGGATGGCTCAAGTCCTCTCTGCTCAGCGGCTGCCCAGTCTGGGCCAAGAGCAGGGGAAAAGACCCCTGCAAGCTGCAATGACCACTCCCTGGCTGAAGCCAACAAACAACAGGAGTGAGGGATATGGGGAACATACCCCCAGGCAGCTGAGCTGGAGGGGTGCACCCATGGGGTACTTCTGCCAGTCATAGACCAACACTAGTTCCAGTCCCAGATGCTGGGTGATCCCAAAGGATGCCTGGTACCACTGCTCACCGCTTCAGGTCCCTGTCGGCTCCGTGCCTCCTCCTCTTGCAGGTCCTGCAGGAACTCAGACAGCACCAGGGAGTCACGCAGGTCTGCCGCCCGGCGCCGCAGGGCTGCCTGCACACGTGCCAACCTGTGGGGACAGGCACCCATCACACATGCTGGCACCATCCACGCTGCCTCGCAGCAAGCATCATCATCCCTGCCCCTCCTCAGAGCAAGCATCATCATCGCTGCCCAACCTGGGTATCAGAGAGGAGGCACTTTCCCCCAGGACTCACTTCTCCTCCACCATCTCCACCTTCCTTTGCATCTTCCTCGCTCCCTCATGCTCAGTAGGCGACTCGCCTGCTGCCTCCTCCCGCAGTGCCTGCAGCTTGATGCCGCACATCACAAGCTGCCTCTCCAGCTGGCCCATCTCCTCCAGGTCCTGGCGTAGCTCCACAGGACTTTTCATGGCAGCCGGCTCTGACAGTGACCTGGCCACAGTTTGCAGCCACCGCTCAGCCCGGTCCAGCTCCCCCACGAGCCTCAATGCCTGCGAGAGAGTGGGGAGCACATCAGCCTGGCTCTGACCCACTCAGGGAAGGCAGGGGCCATGCCACCCCACTGTGGGCACCCAGGGCACTGGCAGCTCAGATGGCGCAGTTGAAGCAGTGATGCTAGCCGGAGATGTCAGTGCCAGTGCTGCAGCTCTTGTCCTTGCTTGCTGATCCCCAGCAAGTTGCTGCAGCAGGGGTATGCCCTGTGCCCACCTCAGCCCTGCCTCCATGTACCTTATCGATCTCGCGCAGCACGACGCCGTTCTCCTGGTGCTTCCTCTGCAGGTCCTCCCAAAGCTCGCTCAGCTCCCGCAGCATGGCCTCCACCTGGGGGCTCCCCAGGGGCCTCCCAGGCACCAGCCCCTCCTGGCAGGCAGTCAGGGGGGGTGGTTAGGATGGGCCCTGCTGATGTCACCCTACAGCCCACACCTGAGGGGGCTCACCAGGAATGCGGCCCTGGAGCTGGGGTCCAGGGGCTCCTGCTGTGTCTGTGCTGCCTCCAGGCTCTCCACATCCCCCAGGCATGGAGGGACTCTGGGACCCAAGTTGTCTTTGTGTGAGGACACAGTCTGCTGAGGAGCAGGGAAATGTGGTATATTAGTGCCCAGACTGGGGACAGCATGCGTGCACAAGCAGCATGCCTGCAAACAGCAGGAGAGGGTCAGGGAAAGGAGTCCTGCCCCCCAGCACTGGCTCCCCTGGCTGGTCAGGGAGCAAAGTGTGTTTTTGGGGAGACATTACCGTGTTCACCATATGGCAGACATCCCGCACGTGGGCCTCCTGCTGCCGGGTCCCGCACTCAGCCTCTGCCTCTCTCCTCCTCCTGCAGAGAGGGACAGTCAGAACTGCAAGGCTCCCCCTTGCATAGGGGATCCCCATCCCCTCCAACTCCATCTCGCTCCCCGCAGCCAGTACCTTTTGCTGTCCCCTCCCTGAAGAAGCTGCATTGCCACTGGGGAGCCAGGGCTGCTCCCCTCTCCTCCCTTGTGCTCCACCATCTTCCTTGGTACATCCTTCAGTACCTACAGCACAAAGGCTCCTGTTCCTCCCTTGCCAGCCCAAAGTGTGCTTCCCTTTGTCCCAGGCCTGGCACTTATCACCTCCCATAAGCAGTAGGCCAGGTTCAGGTGTGCTCAGCTTCAGCTTTGCTAACACCTCCCCTTTGCCACAAGGTTGCTCATTTTTCCAAGGCAAAGGTACTGGAGATGTCTGGAGGAAGGCAGATGCCTGTGCTTACTGCGCTCCCAGGGCCTCTTGTCCATTTGTCTCCTGCTTCCTTCCCAGCAGCTGGGGACTCAGCACTCAGAGCCACAGCTTTTCCCCCTGGAGAACTGCTCACCAGCACCGGAGCCTTTCCTGTCCTGTGAAAGGGGAACAAGAGAGGCTCAAGGGAGCAGAGGAGGAAGTGGAGCTGGTGCCCCAGAGGCAGCCTGCCAGAAGCTAATGCAGATCTTTCCCTGAGCCTTCACCTCTAGTGCTAGAGGGTCAAGGTTGGAGTCCTGGGGCTCCTGCTGGGCTGTGCCCTACCTCAGTGCTTGCTGGAGCTGTGCCCAGCTCTCCTTCACCTCTCGGTGCTTGGGGCTCACTCGGGCTGCCAGGCTGGGCTGCAGGCTGAGGAGCTGGGACACGGTCACATCCAGCATCTGGAGGAGAGAAAGCAGCCGGGGAGCAATGACAGGATGGGGGATGAGCCACCATGGCCACAGTGTAAGTGCATGATGGCAACCCACCACCAGCCCTGCAGGTCCAAACCTGGTCCCCTCCTGCCCCCAGGAGAGTCCCCCATTATCACACAGCCCCACCACTCTATGTGGCTTTGGGGTGCCCACTGAGTCCCCAGCCCTGCTAGTTGGTGCCAGTGCTGACCTGGGAAGGCACATACATCCCCCCTCTATCAGGATGCTTCCCAGGGCTCAGAGAATGAGGCAGTATCTTGCACTTACCATCACCTGGCTGGCTATGTCCCTGACATCCCGATCCCGGCATGGCTCGCCCTCCCCTGGCTTCCCTACACCACAGATGCTCCTTTGCTGTAAGAAGAAGCTTCAGTGAGCAGCAGGAGGCAGACAGGGCCCCCCCTCAGCTCTGGCAGAAAGGGATGCTGCAAAGCTGTGCTTGCCCCTCTGGTTCCCTTTCTTACACCAGTCTCCGTTTCCCAGCTCTCTCCGCAAGCCCCAGGCTGAGGGTACTGGGACCACAGCAGCCCCCATGCAGGGGATCAGAGCAAGGTGCTGCCTGTCCAGTTTTGCTCTGACCATACAACAGCCCTGCACTAGGCTGATCGTGGCTCCGGTGCTGATACCTTAGTGTGGATGGCCCCAAGCAGGATATCGGCTTGCTGGAGGAAGGCAGCCACCTCCAGGGCCAGCTGCAGAGCCTCATGGTGCTCCTTCAGGGTCCCCTGCAGTCGCAGCCACCTGTGCTGGTGGAAGGGGAGAAGTGAAGGGCAGCCTATGCCCTCATAGGGAGTTGTGCAGAGCTGGGGCGAAGGGAGGCAGGAGGGAGGTTCGGGGATCCTGCTTCCCAACCTGTTGGCTCCCAGTGCCTGGCTCAGACTGTGCATCCTCCACTCACGTTTTGTTGAGGTGCTTGCGCCGGGCTGAAATACTCCTGCTCTCGCTTTTGCCTTGTTTCTCCAGCTTCTGGGCCAGGCTGTTCAGCTCCTTGTGCAGGCTCTGGAACTGCTGCTCCTCCTGGCCCGAGCAGAGACAGACATCAGCATACCCCCTCAAGGACCTGCATCACGCTCCAGGTTCAGGTCACCCAGCAGCCTCTCACCTGCTTCAAGTCCAGAATGCGGCGGGTGAGCTGGATCTTGTCCGGACTTTCCTGCAGGAGAGCTTCCAGGGATGGCTTCTCGTCCTGGGCCAGAGGAGAGTGTGAGAAGGCAGTGGGACAGCCTGGCTGTCCCCCTCCGTGGACCACGATCTGCGCACCCCACACCTTGCGCTTGATCCATGCCTCCAGCTGCTCGGCTTTCCTGTTGAAGTCCTGCAGGCTCCGCAGCCCGCCCAGGGCTTTGCTCTGGCTGGCTGCTGTCTGCTTCAGGAGCTGCCACTGCTCCTGCAGGGCCAGCAGTTGCCTGCGCACTGCCTCAGCGCTGGGGCTGGCCCGCCACATCAGCTGCTCACCCATCTGTGGACCCAGTCAGCATGAGGGGCTCCCAGGGACCCTCTGCTCTGGAGAGCACAGGGACACGGGTGCTACAGGGAATGGGAACCATGCCGCCATCCACCCTCACCTGGTTGAGCTTTATCAGCGTGTTCTCGAAATCCTTCATGTCCCGCTGCAGTGTCTGAGCCACCTCTTCCCAGTCCTGGAGGTCACAGCCATCCTTCAGGTCCCGCAGCTTGCCTCGCACCCAGCCCTCTGCCTGTCATGCGAGAAGAGCCACATAGCCAGGGACCTCTACCAGAGACCCAAGGACACAGCTCTGGGGACCCAAGCCCAAACCCTTCCGAAGCCACAACAGGGACTCAAGGGTACTGTTTGGGCTGATAACCCATCTGCTCCAAGCACCAACAGGCCAGCAAAGGGGCTCAGGATGGCATCAGTGGCAATGGGGGTGAGAAGGTGAGTAGTATCATTTCTTTCCAGTACCTGGCCCCTCCACCAGCAGGCCAGACCGGGCATCTCTGCACAGGACATCCCTGCATGAAGCATCTCTTCTTCTTGCACCCTCCTCCCCAGTTCAAGCGCTCATGCACCCTCCCCAGTATGGCACAGAAGCAGCCCCCCTGCATCATCCTTGTTCCCAGGGATAGGGACTGGGAGGAGGAGGATGGGGACTGGGAGGAGCGTGTGCACGTGGGGAGGAAGCAGGGCCCTGGTGTGGGCTGACCCCCTCTCCCTGGGGCCGACAGCCAGGGAGAAGCGGCCAAACATGATCTCATGCCACAACCACGGCTTCGCTCAGGGCAGGGAGTTCAGCCTCCCCAGCGCGTGCCCTCCCCCACTGCTCACATGAAAGGCCCCGGTGCCCCCTGCCCCGCTCCCCACGCAGCCCCTAGGGCGGGCATCCATCTGCCCTCACCTGCAGCATCTCCCGGTTGAACTGGGCTACCAGAGGGCTCGGGTCGAGGAGGAGGGGTGCTCCCACATCGCTTCGCCCATCGCCTCTTCGTGCCGCGCTGGGCTCCTTGCCCCTGGGACTCTCTTTCTGGGGTGATGATGCCAGGGATGCTGCCAGCTGGGGTGGGCAGAGGTGGGGGGTTCATTGTGCTGCCACAGAGAGCCCTCCCCGTCACCTCCCAGAAGCATTTCAGACACACAAATCAGGTATGTCAGCCTGCCTCATCCCTGATCCTGCTCCTTCACTGACATAGGGTTCTCTTCCAGCATTCCGAGGCACAGCTCCTACCAAGGCTGCTCCGGTGGCTTTCACAGCCCTGGCAGAGGGTTGCCAGGCCGTCTCTCAGCCCCAGGCTAGTGGGATGGCACCCAACACCTCTGCTGGTCCCTGCACCCATTCTGGAGATGGATGTGGTGCTTGCTGCTGCTCCAACCTGAGGCTGCACGTCTCTGCAGGGAGCATTCCTGTCTGTGGCATCCATTTGGTGTCATCTTAAGGGACAATGACAGGGGATGGGATGGGGAAGCAATGTGGCAGGTCCCCGATGAGCTCAGCCTGTCCCCCCTTCAGGGGCACCCAGAGGCCCCATCCGAAGTGAGTAGTGGTGGTGGGCAGAAAGCACAGCACCTCCCGCGAGACTCGGCTTCACGGGCAGACAATGCTGACGAAACCCTGTGTCAGGGCTCCAGCTCTGCCAGGGGTGATGGCAGAGATCAGCCAGAGAAAGCATTGGCTCTCTTT
Organism: Psittacus erithacus; assembly: GCA_009867235.2. Classification (NCBI taxonomy): domain Eukaryota; kingdom Metazoa; phylum Chordata; class Aves; order Psittaciformes; family Psittacidae; genus Psittacus; species Psittacus erithacus. Next base: position 71,632 of record WYDI02027767.1, on the reverse strand, counting down.
CAAGCTCAGCCCCAGGCCCAGCTGCATGTAGCCCAGGGGACAGCACAGCCACCCAGGCACTCGCTTCCCACCCTGCTGCCAGGGATGGGGACCTGACTGTGCACTAACTGGTAGCAAACAGGAGCCTGAGCATCTCCAGGAGAAGCCTGAGGGTGCAGGGCTCCCTGCTTCTACTCACCAGGCAGAAATTGCCCCTGGAGCAGCCCAAGGGCAGCCTTCCTTACCCAAGGAGCTGGGTGCAAGCTGCCCCATGGGGTCCTAGCAGATCCCAAGCCTGCCAGGGTGCAATTTCATAAAAGCATGTAGAGAAGTGGTCCTCAGGCAGCTAAGGCTCTCTAAGCACTCTGGCATGTGCTGCCCTGCCGACAGCATGGGAGTCACTTTTCAAAGCCTTTCTGCTTAACCACAAGAACTACAGAAATCCTGTCTTGTCTTTTTTTTTTTCTTTCTTTTTTTTTAACTTCTTTTAAATAGCAACACAAATTCTCAGGCCCTCCTGTGACTCTGGGATCTGGAGTCTCTTGACACAGCCAGGGCTGGAGGAGCCTGTAATCCTGCTCCCTTGGAAGCAATAAACCCTCTGGGCACTGGCCTGAGGGGCTGACCCCTCGCCCCGTTATGCCTAGCTTGTCCCCTCATTTAAAGCAGCGAGGCTCCATCTGCACCTCACCACCAGTGGCTGCCCTCAGTTGCTCAGCTCCAAGCTGTGCCCTCCTGAACAGTGAGGGCAGGGGGACATACCGCATAGAAGGGGGAACCTCTGTCCACTGGTGAGCAGAAACCACCAGCCTTGAGACTCACAGCCTCCTGCTGCTCATCCTCCACATCCACGTCCTTCCTGAGGAAGACCTAGAGACGGGAAGGCAGTCATAAGCCTGGAAGCGCTCGACCATCCCATCAGCTGGGGGATGGAGGAACACGCATCTGCCTCCCCATGCCCTGGGCCAGAGGAGACTGCTGGCAGTACCCAGACACTTGGCCAGGTTCTTGCCCATCCCTCCTTATGCATCCAGGCCAGGCTCCTCTGTGCAGCATCTGCAGCTCCTGCCATGGGTTCAGCAACTTCCAAGAGCTCCCAAGGTCAGCACCTTCTCCATTTTCCCCCCAACACAGACACCCTGTTCCCCCTTGAACTGACTCCAAATGCAGCAGAAACCCATTCAGCGGTCACTACTGCCCCCGATCATCTACGGACAGCAGGGCAGAGGTGTGAGGGCACAGGAGGACATTAACTCCACCAGCACAAACCTGAACTCTCTCAGCTGCCGATCCCCGACCTCGGCGTGGCTGGGAGGCAAGAACTAAGGGGGTGGCTGGCTTGCAGGGAAGGGCTGGCTCCCTCGGGATGGAGGTGAGGGAGGGAGAGGCAGGAGGAAGGAAGTCCAGAAGCTGCAGCCAAGCACAGAAAGGAGGTCTTGGATGAACTGCACGTTACCTTGTCCTTAATGGAGCCCAGCCCCAAGGGGAGAGGTGCGTGGGATTGATTGGATCATGCACAGGGGCCGTCACTCTCATCCTCTACAGATGGATCTTTTCTTGGGCTGTCAGATGTAGCAGGCCAGTGTAGGGACTTCCTTCCACTCCCCAGGGCCACCTTGCTCTCTCTTTAATAGCCATCCAAACGTGCACAGGGCAACATGAGGTGGTGAGCAACGTGTGCTGCCCCAACATCCTTTCCTCTTAGCAAATGGGTGGTAGATCAGCCAAAGCCAGACACATCCCACCACACTTGAACCACTACAACCTGGGGACAGTGTCCAAGGGGCAACCAACACAGGCAAAGCAGGACTCCCTCTCTGCAGAGAAAGTGGCTTTCTATCTTCTGCAGGATTGCATAAGAGTCCCAGCATGGATGACAGTCTAACAACCCTATAATTCCTGGGAGATGAGCACCACCAGACCTTTCCAGCGGCCTCCAAAGCCTGGTTGGTGGCTGCAGAGGACAGACCACCACCACACGCCACAGCATCCCATCCTGAGCAGAAAAAGCCAGCAGGGAGCGAGGCTGAGTCACGGCCCAGCAGGCTGAGTCTGGCAGGAGGGTGCCAGGAGAAGAAGGCATCCCCCCTGCCTGACAGAGGGCTGAAGGATTTGGATGCCATTTAGGGAATGGCGGGGAGCTAAATATGAAATGCTTACAGGGCATAAGACCCTAGGAAGCCCCTCTTTAGGCAGCAGCTTCCCACGCTGGCTGCAGCAGGGCTCAGCTGTGGGAGACAAGCCTGCAGGTGACATGGAGCTTTATTTAAAGTCCCCATCTCACGATCGTCAGCTGCAGGAAAACAGGGCTGCCGGCACAAGGATGACTTCATCCTTCCCGCAGAGCTGCTCCACCGGGACTGCCCCCCCTCCCCGGTCCCTCACAACAAACTCACAGCAACCAAAGGCTGGGAGAAGGAGCCGTGCCCTCCTCGGCATCAAGCCACTCCCCAGCAGGACCCCAGACTTCACAACATGGGCAAAGCCACACATGAAACGAGCGCAGCAGCCTCAGCTGCCTCTTCTGTGAACGCTTCTTTCCCTCATTATAGGCAAGATTAACATGGCACATATGCTCATCACATTCCCATAGAGGAATGAATGCTGGTGACGTCCCATAAGTAGGAAGGGCAGGGTCAGACCCTCCTGGGCTGCACTGTGCCCATCCCAGAGGAGTCCCACATTCCTGCAGGGCAGAGCCAAAGCCAAGGAGCACGCTTGGGAAAGACCTAATGTGTCTTCTGAGGAGGACAGTGTTCCCTTCTGTACTGCATCCACCACCACACCAAACACACGTTTTCCCCTGCACCCTGGCTCCCTCTCTGCCACCCAAAGCTCCATCCTGCAGCCTACCCCCCCTTCCAGCTCCACCCCCGAGGCCGGACAGGAAGGAGGGGCTGATCCTGGCAGCTTCCCGAAAGTCCCGCACCACACTGCGGAGCCGAGCACATGTCCCTGCCTTATATGAAAGAGGGGAGCCCTCATGCCGATGCCCCTTGGGCTGCGCAGGCTCTGGCCGCCCAGTGAGGAGCTGCCTGCGTGCCGGAGGAAGCAGCAGCTCTTGAGAGGCCGTGTCTGGCCTTTATTGGCAATGAGAATGAGGGTTTTGGCAGTGGGCTGTGCAGCTCTCCCTAGCGCTATCCCGCCGGGAAACCAGCTGTTGCGGTTCAGGGTTAAATCCCAAGGAGTTCCTGCCTGCTCTTGCCAGCAGCAGTGAGGTCTCCGAGCTGCCTTCCGCCCCATCCCAGCCTCACAGGGGGTCTCCTGGACTCTGGCACTGATGGATTCGGACCTCTCTTCCTGCTAGGACTTGGGCGCAGAGGGTGGAGTGACGGGAGCCAGGGTCCTGCTCCTAGCCTTGTCCCAGCTCTGCCTGGCTATGTGGCCCTCCATGAGTCACTTCCCTTCTCCCAGCCTCCGTTTCCCCTCTGGTAAATGGGAGAGTGAGTTTTCAGCTCCCCACACACCACTGCCTCATCCCAGGCATCCCAAGAGCTAAGCCCTCCGTAGTCGGGCTCCGAGGCAGAGCTTTTCTGGGTCATCTTAGCCCTACCGAAAGCTCATCTTCAGCAAAGACCTTCTGTCCTCCAGCCTGGCAGCACAGAGAAGTGCGGGAGGGGGGAATGTGGGAGAGGACATGGGAAGAAAAGCAACTACCCCAGGAGCCCTGTAGTGAGTGCTACCTCGAGGGCATGGGGACAAGGCAGCACGGATCCCTTGGACCTCCCCAGGATCTACCCGGCCCTTGGCAGCCCGGAATGGGTACTGCAAGGAAGACATGCAGGGGAGGGTACAGGGTATGGGTAGCGCTTACCTTGAACTGAGCTTTCCCTGGCCTACTGTTGTTGTTGTTGTGGTTCCTCTCGCCGCCTGCCCGGCCAGGGTCCCCGGGTCCCGCTGTGTCCCCTGCACTGGTCTCCCCATGCCAGTTGGACAGCGTGATCTTCTTGATGGAGCGGGCAAGGGAGCTGCGGTTCAGCCGCTCATCGTCGGTGCCCCCATCCTCGCCGGGGCTGGGGCTACGGGGCTGGCCCTCAAGGGCGACAGGGCCGGCCCGGGCGTGGGCCAGGTAGAGGGAGATGCGCTCATTGAGGCTCCGGCGGAGCCCGCGGTGGTTGTCTAGAGCGGAGGAGAGCGCGATGCCGGGGCAGGCGTCCCCGGGGAAGTCGGCGGCACACTTGGGCAGCGAGAGCTTGGTGCTGATGGTGAAGGGCTGCACCTTCCTCGCCGTGCTGCCCGACATCCTCCCCGCTGCCGACCGGCAAAGGGGCAGCCTGGTGGCGCTGCCCGGGCAGCGCGAGGCGAAGCGGCAGCGCGGGGCCCCCGCCGCCGGGGAGCGCCGGTGATGGACACAGCTCGGGCGGCGCCGGCTCCTTTCCCGAGGCGGGCGGCTGCGGCGGGGCCGCCCCTTCCCGCGGGGGCGCTCAGCGGGGCGGCCCCGCGGCTGGGGGCAGCGGGGCGGGGGGCGGCCCGGCTCCCATGGTCGGGCGGCGAGGAGCGGGCAGCCGTCCGGCCCCGGCTGCCTGGGCTGGGTTGGGCTGGGCGGACCTTCCCCTGCCCCGGTCCCTCCTCCCGAGGCGGGCAGGGCTGGCGGGGGGGACCCGCTGCGCCCGGCCCGGCCCTGGCCCGGCTGGCGTCAGTCGTCCACCTTCTTGCGCAGGTTGAGGAGGCAGAGCAGGCAGGTGAGCACAGCCTGGCGGCTCTCCCGGGAGCGCAGCCGGCGGCCCAGGCGGCGGAGCGGCGGCAGGAGGCGCTTGCGGGCCAGCGGCAGCAGGCTGGCGAGTAGGGCGCGCAGCAGCGGGGCGGCCAGCGGCGGGGCGGGCATGCTGCCCTCCCGAGCCTGCGGGGACACCGTCAGACCCCGGCACCCCCCGAAGTGCCTTGGCGGACCGGGGGGTGCCCGAGAACTCCGCACACTTCCGTGCGGGAGCCCGAGCGCCGGGCTCGGACGTCTGCAGCATTCCCGGAGCAGGGCGCTGCTTGCGGGATGCTCAGAGGAGAAGAACCGGAGGGGCCTGCTGTCCGGCCCCCCCCCCCCGTTCCCTGTTCTCTTACCCTCCTTGGGATCGTTCCTGCTCCGGCACACCGCTCAGCCCGTTCGCCCAGAGAAGCCTGCACTGTTCAGCTCCCCCCACGTGGACCTGCCACCAGCCCAAATGGCAGGAACAGCTCCAGAGCAAGGGGACAACAACAACAAAAAAACCCCAGCTGCCCGTTTAAATGCCCCCTCCTCCCAAGCCAGACACATGCTCCCTGTAAGCGATACTGCTCCTCAGCCCGGGACCCCGTTTGTCCGGTTGGCAGTGCTGGGGGAAGAAGGGGGGTGAGGAAGGAGCAACATCTGCCTACCACAGAAATGCAGGCAGGCAGGATGGGGTCCTGTTTCACGACAAGCTTCACTGAAGCCCTGAGCAGGCAGCCAGATCCAGAATATGCCTGTCATTCTCTGCCAGCACCAGCGATTGCCACCCTGCTCCCACAAGGGCCGGGAATGCAGAGCAGTTGGGCCGCCAAGGAGAGCAGGGCAAGGGATGGCCCAGGGCATGAAGCACTGAACAGCAGATGGGCACTATCCTGGGGGAGAGCTGGCATTTGGCTCCACGTGGGGCTCCAGAGCGGGCTGGTAACCAATGTCCCATGCTTTCCAGCTGTGCTCCCAAGCTGAGCTAGCTTGGGGCAAGCAGCCAGGGTCCTGCAGGCCTGGAGAGTGCAAGCTAGCTAAGGTGCAGGCAGGAAGGTCCATGGCTCATGTGTGTGCCCTTCCGCTTCCCTCCTGCTCCTAACCTTTGTTTTGTTCCTGGTGGTTGTCTGGCTTCATTTCCTCCCCTTGTTCTCTACAAAAACCCTGCCAAAGCCCTATTCTTGGCTCCCATTCAGGCAGAATTTAGGCAAATGAACAGATACAAGGGACTAAAAGCTACTGCTCCATCTCCCAGCCTGCCTGGTGCAAGCTGTCCCTTGCCCAGGGAGTCCCATCCAAGGGCCATTAATTCAGCTAGGGTGACCTTTCCCAGCCTTGTGGATTCTTCTCAAGGAGCCAGCCAGGGATGAGGAAAGCAGGCTGGCTGTGCCTCAGCACAGAGACATCGTGTGCCGAAACTAGAAACAGCTCCCCAGCGGCTCAGCTCCAGGCCCAGGAGCTGCAAGGACTGTGGCTGACGTCAGCCCCTTGAGACTGGCCTCCTGCAGGCTCTCGAGCTCTGGATCTGCCATGGTCAGAGGGCTCTGGCTCCAGCACACTGCTCTGCTTTGCACTGCTGCCAGTCCTGTGCCAGCGGTGTTACAGGGAAAAGGTGAAGGTAGCAGGAGCCAAAGCTTTGGTGCAGCTGTGTCAGGGTTTACATCTCTCTGGGAGGGAGCTTCTCCCCTTTTACCAGCAAGGCAGCAGGTGCAGTGTTTGGCCTGCTCTGGAGACTCCTGGGTTCACTGCCTCTGATCCCAGGAATGTTGCTGCCTCGCTCAATGCCTCTATTTCCCCAGCAGTACAGCCCTAGCGGGAATATCCCTCCCTAGGCAAAGGGCCTGTGCAGTGCCCTGCCTCTGAGCCTGCGGGGTGCAACTGGGATCAAAAGTGAAGTGTCCCTGGTCAGTGGTAGTGACCGCAGTGGTGGAGGTGAGTGGAGCCTTACTTGTTCCTAGGAAGAGCCCTGCTGAGCCAAGGGAACTGCCCATGCTACCGTGCCTGCCAGGGGAATCCTGTCCTCCAGTCCCACAGGGAAAGGAAGGTGCCGGCCACGTGCAGAGGTGTTGCAGCAGAAGTGTTGTAGCACATTCCTGGGGGCATTGCGTCTGAGCATTATGTGGCAGAGATACACAAGGCAGGGGATGGCAAATCCCTTTGGAACAAAGGGGCTTCAGTGTGTGGCTTCTGCAGAAACCTCTTCCTTCCCAGGGATTGAGTGCAGGTAACTGCAGGAGGGGTTACCCTGCTGTGAAAGCTAGATGCTCGCAACATCCCAGCACTGGGCAAAAAGTGGGGCAGGGCTTGTTTGCCAAGCTCTTGGGTCTCATAAAGAGGCAGATCTTGGTCTCTGCCAAAAATGCAGAGACATTGCCGAGCTGCTTTCCCTATCTGGAAGGTCAGGGGGTTTAGCCTCCTTTCACAGTTGAGCAAAAGCACAGCCCAGGGAAGCAAAGGGGCTTAATCCTGCTCCTCTGGTGAGTCAGACAAAGAGCTGGAAAGAGAATGCAACCTTGAAAGAATCAAGATTCTGCCAGTATCTACTTCCAAACACAAGGTTTAAGGCACTGGAGTCCTGTACCTGTGTGTTTCCTGAACCAAGGCATGTAGACCCTTGCTTTAACCTCTGATCCATGGAGGACTTTCTGCTCCTGCAGTCGCTGCTGTCTCTCAACCCTTTTTCTTCTCTATCCTTCATCCCTCTTCACCAAGGGGCTCAAAATCCCTCACCAGGTGGCCAGATATATTTTTTTGCTGGGTACATACTGAGGCCTCCCCTTTCAGGCACCCATTTTCTGTATCATACCAATTGCCAGGGAGGGTTGGGATCCACTTCCTGAGCCCAAACAAGGACCATGTACCCTTTTAGCATTTTCTCTCAGGTGGTCAGTTAGCAGCTGGACACCAGTGAATAAGGGGCAGGAGATGCCCCAGGCAGTGCAAAGCAGGCCCAGGGTCCCAGGACCTGCTGGTCAGCCTGCTGCCAGGACAGCATCTCTGCTTCATGGGACAGCAAGACCCTCATGCCACAGGGAACAGGACAGCCATTAACACCTACCAATGCTTAAAGCAACCGCTACATGGTGAAGGCTCCAGCGGATTTAGCAGGGAGCAGGGGTGCTGGGAAGCAGGGTATGGTCCTTGGGCATCTCTTCACAAGGTGTGCAACATCTGCTGCAAATCTTCCTCTGACACTGCACTGGAAGCTAACAGAATGGCATGGAAGATGAGAGCTGGCCAACAGTCCTTTCTTTGGGAAGACCTCATCCTTCCAGCAGGGACCCAAAGGGGTCCCTTGGTGGGGACACCAAGTGGTGCCTGGCCCCGCACAGGAGGAATATGGGCCATTCCTGCTGGAGAGGGACACGAGCACTATAAATAGTTTGCTTAATGCACCACGGACAGGCCTGGAATGCCCCAGCCAGGCACATTCCCTGTTGCTGGCACTGGGATGGCAGCTGTTGAAAAAGGCTGAATCCAGCAGCTGCTGCTGGTGCTCTCTGCCCCCACTCCATGCCCCCATTCCTCCAACTCCCCTCATGGGGTAGCTGAGCTCTTGGCATCCCATGGCACAGGTGACAAGGCATGCCAAGGAGGTGCCAGATCTCAGCGTTGGTGTAGCTCCCTGTGCTGGTGGCTGCAGGATGCCCCCACCTCTGTGCTGATGAAGCCAGAGAGATGAGGAGGGTGGGAGGGGGTTTTCCTCCCTGGCAGCATCGGGGACGCTGCTGAACCTGGCCAGGAGCTGTGAGGCCACACAAGGCTGGTGGCAGCTGCTTCCCACACACGTGCCTTCGGCTGCAGCTTTCCCAGCCCCAGCTTGGGATGCTGGGCTGCACCATGGCCCCCCGCCAGCCTGTTCCGCTCACACAAAGGCCCTTTGTGCCCACGGGAATGACATTCCTGCAGCCATGGGTCCGGGGCAGCGCAGATGGGACCAGAGCCCGGCTGCCAGGGCAGCTGGTGGGGCCAGGTGGGGACAGGCTGTGGTCCTTCCCCCATCCTGTGCATGCAGGATGGATGTGAGCAGCTGGGGTGTGGGGGGACCCCAGCATGGGTGGACTGCTCTGGTTGCAGGAGGCAGGGGCACAAGACATGGAGTGCTGGGGAGCAGGAGCAGGGGTGCTCTGCATCCATGGGTGATACTGCCGACCTGGTGCACTCCTGCTGTGGAAAAGGTGGAAGCACCCATCACAAGACAGACCCAAGGCTAATAGCAGTTTTGCCCGCATGTGGCGCCCAGCCCCCTTTGTTCCTCACCTTACACTGGCATTTAAGGACTCTGCTGGGGCTCCTGCTTGTCCCGGGGGACAGGGGGATGATCCAGGCTACTCCTGGTGGCATTAGCTGGGGAGCCCCTGCCTGCTGGACCCCGCCAGCTCTGGTCTGCCAGCTGCTGGGCCGTGAGGGAGGGGATGTGCCAGCTGGCGCCGGAGGGAGGGAGGAGGCTTCTGGTAAGGCTATGGGGCACCTGTCATCCCAAAGCCAGGCCATCGCCCTGCCCTACAATTAGGCTTGTGTGTGTGTGTGACAAGGGCCTGCAGATGGGACAGCAGCAACAGCTCTGCATGCTTGCTCCTGCGTCCCAACCCCACCTGAGCCCTTGTTTTGCAATGGCTTCTGGGTTGAATGCAGGAGCAGGGACTTTGGACTGCCAAGCCACGAGGTACCCCAACCCCATGGGGGGCAGCTCAGCTCACAGGTAGCCAAGTGCAAGTAGCCCACCTCCATCTAGCCCCAGGAGGAGGGCAGCAGACAGGGTGCTCCTTTCTGCCATCACACCTCAGTTCGCCTCCATGCTCTGAGTCATGTTGGCTTGTCCCAAATCTGGGTGCTGTCCTACTGCAGGGATACCGATCCCAGGGACCTGGGCTGGCACTAACAGCACCCACATAAGGGATACTGAGATGTTTGGTGCACAAGAGGCACTCCGCTTTCAAACGCTGAGTCCCCCTAGGGCCATCTGGGCTGTGATGCCCTTCTGGGGTGTCAGCAAGGGGCAGGATGTGCACGCTGACAGCAAGTCCTGCTCTTTGCCATGCAGTGAAAAGCCCCAGCACCCAGCCCTCCTCTGTCATTTTTGTGGAAGGCTTTTGCTTCCAGCTGTAACCTGCATGGTCTCAGAAGAATCAGGGGAAAACACCAATCTCCCACAGCCCCTATCCAGGGTCACATACCTCCAGAGCTCCAGGCTGCCCTCCACTCCCATCCACCCCATGGTTAAATCCATGCTATCCAAGCAGACCTTTTTCCTCTACCCAACCTCCCCTAGACATTTCCTCCCCTTTCTTTAAGAGCAGATGCACCCTTGCTGCCACTGACACTGGGGAGCAAGCACTGGCTTTTCCTCCAATTGAAAAATCCCTGGGATAACCAAACAGCCCTGCTAACAGCATAATGCTCGCTCTCACTTTGAGGAGCAGTGCTTCCTTACACCTTTCTTACACAGTGCTTCCCCTGTGTCAGTGTTGATTCCCTTGCAAAGGAAAAGGCGAGTTATAAAATCCCAGGAGATATAGAACCTCCATTCCCAAGGCAAGACCTGCACCTTGTGGTGCTCCTCCATCCATGCCCCAGGCTGAGCGAGTTGTATGTCCTGGGCTTGGCTCTGCACCTCATTCCCCGAAACCCAGGCCACAGCGAGCAGAGAGAGGACACGACCCCCAAGTCAGTGCCCGGGGCCACACGTCCAACAGATACGTTTATTCCTGGAGCGCACAGTGAGTGGGATGAGGAAGCGGAGCTGCTAGGCAGGCAGCAGTGGTTATTGCTGCAGGAGCATCCTCCAGCCATGACAGGGGGCTGGGGGGAGCTGACTGCCCACCTGCAAAGGACTGGCCATTGCCCACCGCCAAGCTGAAGCCACCCTGTTAACCCAGGAGAAGGGGAATGTAGCGGAGCACAGACAAGTGCAAGAATGTTGGCACTGGGGTCCATCTGCACAGGGCAAAGGAGCCCAAGGGAAGAGGAGAGTGTAACTGCATGGGATGGTGAAGGGAAGCAGGAAGAAACGTGTGCAGGAGAACACCCCCTTCAAACCACCCACCCCTCCTCTCTGGGGGAAGGCATCGCTGCTTGACTTCTGGCCCTCCCGCCCTGCTGGGGACCATGAGCAGGAGTAGGGATGTACCGGGAACTCCCAGGGATAGGAGAGGAGGCCGAGCCAGTGTGACAGTGGTGGCATTGCTGTGTGCATGCAGAAGAGAGGGGCTCCTGTTGCACTACAGGTCATGCATGTTTATGCAGCGCGGGAGCCCACAGACATTCAGTGCTTAAGTTGCAGGGCTTGACCCAGTGGAGGGGCAAAGTTATGGGCATGGAGGTGGGAGGGATGTGTTGAAGGCCACACAGAAGGAGCCACTGGGCTCTATGCTTTGGTCGTGCTTAGGGGTGAATGCAGTGCAAGGGCATCAAGAAGAGGAGTATGGCGCTTCCTCCTCCCAGAAAGCCACTGCAGCTATCTGTGAACCCGCTGTGCCTCTGCCTGAGCAAGGCAGTATCTGCTGATGCTCCTAGGCATGGGCACAGAGACAGGCAACATGTGCCAGTGGGGTCAGGGCAGCACTAGAGCGAGTGATAAAGAGTCCTATCCCCCCTTTTTCCCTGCAGCTTGTCCTTCTCCCTGCTCTGCAGATGTCCGCCAGCCTGCTCCTTCACTCCTGCCCTGCTCAGTGCAGGGATGCACATGTACCCCGTGCTGCATGCCCTCCTCCTGTTCTGGGCTGGGGAGAGAGGAGTGGGAGTGGAAAGAAGCCAAGCTCAGAAAAGGAGAAGGGCATCCCCTGCCTGCCTTGACCCCTGGTCCACTGGAGAGGGTGGCATGAGGCTTGCCAAGAGGCAGGGCTGGTGGCTCAGCATGGGATGGAGCAAGGAGAGAAGAGTATCCTGTGTCCACAGATCCAAAGGGAGGCACTTGGAGGGGGCCTGGGTGCTGGGGTGTCCCAGTGGTAGAGTATCCGTTGTGGTTCCTAGCCACACATCGTCAGCAGCAGCCACTGGGAAGGAGAGGGAGAAGGGATGAGAAACGTGTAGCCTGCAGCAATCCTGTTTTCTCATACTGATCTTTTATGGTCTCCTTCTGTACCCAAGGAGGGCTTTCTACCACCCACTCCATGTGTGCCATCCACCCTAGTGCCTGATCTCCTTGCCTCCCACCCTGCCTCCCACCCTACCTCCCACATAACCGAGTTCTCACCTCAGTGAGGTTCATGACGGCCGTGCCAGTGCCTTCAGTATCCATGCTCTGGAAAAACCCTAGAGGGGCACAAGAGCAAGGTGAGCAATGTGTCCCTCTGTGCCTGCCTGTCCTGCCCCAGAGCCACACTCACTGAACATGGCCTCCAGCTTCACGAGGCAGCAGACAAAGTTGTCGAAGTCCACTCCCATGTCATCATCTGCATAGCGGGCCACCACCACCTGATGCAGCTTGTTGTTCAGCTTGAAACCTGCAAGGCAGAGAGCAGTCACCATGCCAGGGAGGCAGGAGAGGAGGGTGTAACTATGGCAGTCCATGTTACCCATGGGGCCATCAACCCCCAATGAAGGACCAATGAAGGACACGGTGTCCAGCCTCAGCAGGAAGAGAATGCTCCCCCTGGAGCCATATGACTAGTTAGATCACTGATTGACCCTGGGCCTCTGCTTTGCCAGGATGGGACCCTGCAGCTCAGAGGACAGAGTTTGGGACCACCTTATGTGCATGCTTAACTCTGATGCTCCAGCACTTGGCACAGCAGGGATGGAGAGAGCCCAGTGTAGTCATGGGCCATATCTTACTGCCATGACAGGTTGGCTTGAAGCATGCAATATAGGCTGGTTACACTCTTCTCCAGCTGCTTGGGACTGTGCTGACAGCAGGAGGCCCATTACCATCCTTTTCCAGACTTACCAGCTGACTCTAGAGCCATGCGCATCTCATAGGAGCTCATGGTGCCGGACTTATCCAGGTCATGCTGCCGGAAGATTGTCTGCAAAAGCATCACAGCCATGAAAGGCAGGCTGTCCTGTGCAGCCTGGCTATCCCCTCACCCTGCTGCCCCTGTGCAGTGTGCCATGCCTGCTGCTCCTCCTCACCAGCCAGCTCCGGATCTTGTTCCACAGGATCTGGAACTCCACCAGCCCAAGGCGGGCACTGCCATCTTTCTGGGGAGCAGCGGGTCAAGGAGAAAGCAGCCAGCAGAGAGTGATGTAAAGGCAAAGCTATGAGATCCCAGCCAGATAAGGCAAGAAAAAACCTGGCCACACTTGCTCTGCCCAGCTTTCCCTTCCAGGTTCCCTTCTCTGTCCTGCCACATTAGCAAGATCAGAGCTTGCAACCCAACAGGGAAAGTACAACACTTAAGCTATCTGCCATCCACTCCCTGGGAGCAGCTGTGCTGCTGCTGTAGGAAGCACACTGCTGTGGTGTCCTTGAGAAAACTGGGCTGGCCTGCAGCGAAATGGGATGCTGCAGGGCCAAGCTGGAGAAGAGCTTGGAGGTGCTCCTCTACCTGATCCCGCAGTTCCATGTCCTTGTGCAAGCAAGAATAAAGACCATGACTCCTGTTGCTTTATACCTTTCATCCTCAACCTGCTGGGCAGGATGGTTTAGGGAGAAAGCAGCCCATCAGCCCTTATGCCCTTCTGGGAATGCCATGAAGGCTGGGTGGCATCACAGCACATCAGGCTGGGGAGCCTGTGAGGAAGGGAAGCAGAGGGAGCTTTGTCCTGGAGTGGAAGGGTGAAGGCATGAGTGGGGCTGGGCTGGGCTTCTGGTGGCAGAGCCAGGGCCCAAAGCAAGCAGGGAACCGATGGCCCTTTCCACAAAGGGCTGCTAAAGCCCAGGGATGTATGGCAGGTGGCCCTGAAGCCACAAGGATTCCTCCCTCCCTCCTCTGGTTGAACAGCCTTGGCACAGCCAGAGAGCCAAGCCCCAGCTCCTGACAAATCTTGCCAGCAGGCTGAGCACCGGGGAAGCTGGCCCCTGCTCACAGCACCAAGAGGATACATCCATCAGGTTGATCATGTTGCGGCAGGAGTCCAGGCTGAACCCATCCGTCTTCAGATCTTTGTCTGAGGAAGGAGGTTGAGCACATGCACCAAACCCCAACCTGCTGAGCAGGCTGCAGGGAGTGAGGGGCAGGAAGGGCAGCACTTACGTCTAGCGAGGACTCTGTTCAGAATAGTGCGTAGCTCGAAGACACTGATTTCCATGTCCTGCAGCAGGAGCAGAGTTAGCAGCACCCCTTCCCTGCTCTCCACCCCACTTGTGGTCTTCCTGCCTAAATATCTCTGCCTTGACCACAAAACATTAGGGTGCTACTGCATTTCCTGCATGCCCAGAAGAATTTGGGCCACAGCTGGATGCCCCTTCACCACCCCTGGGGGCAGCTGGGCTGAGCAGCAGCAGAGATGGACTTGTCTGTAGAATGGAACCAAGGCAAGCATGGAGTGGGCTTGGAGCTCACAGCCAGGGGTCCCATCCTGTCCCCTCCCCATTCCAGGGTCTCCCAGAGCTCAGCAGAGCTGTACCCACCTCCCCTGCCAGCTGCTGGAACATGTTCTTGAAGCCATCCTCTATGTCATCCTCAGTTATTTCCTCCTGGGGTGATGCAAGCCAGAAAGAATTGGTTAGTGGTCAAACCTGGGTTCTGCCCTGCCTCCCAGGCTCCGCAACCCTGAACTGGGAGGGAAGCTCTTCTTCTCATCCTTGTTACTTCCCATCTCCCCATCACCTTGACCCTGCCAGCCTCTCTCCAGCCCCAGTGACATCCCAAGACCAAGCAGCCACCTCCAGCCTTCAGTTCCCCCTCCCAAGCCCCAGAGCATCAGCGCTAAACAAAACCAAAGCAGCGGCTCCTACTTCATCTGCCAGATCTGCTGAGATCTCCTCATCCAGCTCCCTATGGGCAGAAAGGAGGAAAAACAAAGTGATGAGCAGCCAGCAGCCTGCCTGTGGTGGGGAACTGTCCCATCACCCACAGACACAGGGTGCCCCCAGACCAGGCAGAGACTCACTCCGTGTCCGACTGCTTCTCGGTGAAGACTCGCAGGACGAAGTCAGCCTCTTTGTGTGGCTCGAAGGTGGAGGGCACCACGATGTACTCGCCGGGGGGCAGCCGGATCTGGTTGCTCACCTCCCGCAGGTTGATGAAGGTTTCAGACCGTGCCCGTGACTGGTTTCGCAGGAAGAAATCCTTCTTCAAGTGCACGTTCTGGCTGCCTCGGGCCTGAGGAATGAATGTGCTTGGGGACCACAGCCCCGCAATGTGGGGGGACCAAAGCCAGCCTGATCAGGCAGCACATTCCTACCCTTCCCATCCCAGCAGCCATCCCAGCAGGAGCCAGTCCTCCCTCAGGGAGGTGCCCAGAACCCATTATCAGAGCACGGTGAAAGCTCCCACTCCACTGGATGCACAGCTACCATGTCACTGGGTGCACAGGTGTGCATGCACTTATGTTAACTCTTTCCTGCCCACTCCTGAACTCCCATCCAGGAAGAGGTAGGCTCTGGCAGCTCAGGACGTACCTCCTCAGGAACCTGCAGAGAGGAGAGAAGAGAGAAAAAGCCAATCAGAATCCCAGTACCTGCCCTCATCCCTTACAGCTGCAGGGAGCACAGGATGGGGAGCATGAACCCACAGGCTGGCAAAGCAGGTGGGAAAGGTTTCCTTGAGGACTGGGATGCCAGGTCGAGGCAGGACTGGCAGGGATGAGCCAGTCCCAGGAAGCAGCACTGAGGGGGGCAGGGGTTACCTCATAGACAGCGAAGCCGATGGTGTGCATGTCACCCCCGACCCGCCGCTCCCGCCGCCGATGCTTCTGCATTAGAGCCACCAGGAAGCTGCAGGCCACCTCATCATCCCCGGGGTCGTCATCCTCTTCCAGCAGCTTGATCTTAAACTGGGGGTTGATCCAGAATGTGGCTGGAAGGCAGAGGATGTGCAGATGAAACACCCAGCTCCATCATGTTGTCA
Organism: Psittacus erithacus; assembly: GCA_009867235.2. Lineage (NCBI taxonomy): Eukaryota > Metazoa > Chordata > Aves > Psittaciformes > Psittacidae > Psittacus > Psittacus erithacus. The sequence continues at coordinate 56,017 of WYDI02027767.1, read as the reverse complement.
AGTGGAGATGTGGAAGAGAGAGGTACCTGGGTGATTCCTGCAGCCCCCGGCAGTGCTTCCCCGGCGCCACGTGCCCTCGAACACCTGCGTGTGCCATCTGCTGAGCTCATCCTTGGTGAGGGCATCAGGGGTCAGGTTGCAGATCTCCAGCCTGGAGAACTCCCTCATGAAGTCCCGGAAAGACATCCTGTGGGAGCAGGCAGGGGCTGAGGCCAGGGCACTCCTTGTGTTAGGAAGGGGAGTGCAGGCAGCTGCGGGCCCAGCCAAGATTTTGGCAGAATTAAGTGACAGCAAGATCTTTTTCTACCCTGAGCAGTTGTAGCTCATTTAAAGCCCGCTGCTGGGTTAGGGGAAGAAGGGAGGTTTACCCTTCCTGGATGCTTTGCATTTTGTTGGGCTGAATTTCTTTGAACAGAGGAAAATTAACTAGATGAGATGAGAAAATGCTAGCAGGCTCCCCAGTGCTGGAAAGCCAGCTCATAAAAGCCGGCCATGTGCTTCAGGACCTCTCCCCAGCTTCTCTGCTCCTTTTCCAGGCTGGCTGTTGTAAAAGAGCAGCATTGGCACTCACCAGAACTCTCCATCCTCCATCTTCAGCTGCAGCTCTTCCCTGTCACCAGGGTCAATGTTGTCCCACTCGGAGGAGCTGCAATAGCAGTAGAGAGACAATTAGATGAGAACTACTCAAGGTGAACTGAGAGCACTTCAAAGCTGGCCCTCAACTGCTCCCCTCTCTGATGGAAGGGCACTGCACACTGAACCTCCCCTGGTAGTGCCACGCTGTGTGTGCAGTGCCCACTGGCCTGCTGTCCCTGCTGTCCAACTCACCCGTCGCTCCAGGCTCCTGTCCACTCCACCTGACCCCAGGGGTTCCTAATGCGGATGAGCTGCTCCTGCTGACCCCGGTAGTTCACCTGACAACAACCAGACAAGGCATGTTGAGCCCATGCCACTGGGCGGGCTGTTTTATTGCCATTAAACTCTCATCTAACCAACTCACATTTCTGAAGGCTGTGACAGAATAGGCATGGCCCTTCACCAGCTTCTTGAAGGTCACCGCTTCCATATCAAAGGCACTTGTGATCTGAGGACAATGTGCAAGACTCAAGTGAATATGGTTAAAACTCCTAACCCTTTCCCTCCACCATGTGGAGAATTGTCCTTGCTTTGCACTGCTCTAGCCAAGAGAAGCAGCAGGTGGAAAGTCCTGAAGATGCATCAGAGAACCACCCAAACTTCTGAAAGCATGAGAGGAAGCAGCTGGAAAACCCTGCTCCAGGTAATTTGCAAACACTGACACAAGACATTTTCAGAGCTGTAGGCAGGCCCTTGTTCAACAGCCTGCACTCAAGATGGACATTCCTGCTCCGTCCAAAGAAGCCCATCCACAGCAGCTGGGCTGCAGCCCCATGCTAGCTCTGAACAGGGTGCTCCACTAAGAGAGGACAGAAGTAACCTCCTGCCTGGTGTCCCAGTGAGGGCCCTGCTGACACAGCCTCAGGCTGTGAGCCCTTGCTTTGGCCATCGCTGGGGCAGAGCCCCTGGCCCATCCCGGCGCATCACTTACATCGATGGAGCAGCCGAGCAGGGAGCCCCTCTCCAGCGCCTTGCGGATGATGTGGCCCATGTTGCGCGGCGGCCGTTTGAGGTCGTACATCTCTGCCACGCCGCCAGTGAAGTCCTCGAAGCCCTCAGTGGTGCTGCCCCCCGAGAGCGACTCATAGCAGCCATTCAGCCTGTGAGAGAGGGAGGGGTGAGGTGACAAGGACACAGCCACTGCTGCTCCCCTGGCACCCAGCACAAGCAGGTACAGGAACAGAAGAGACCCCCTTCCTCCACCCCACACTGTGAGGTGCCCTGTCCCCCACATGCCTGCCTCAAAGGTACCCACTTGGCGTAGGCCTTCTCCAGCAGAGCACTCCAGAACTCAGTGCACTCTGCTGAGTGGACAAACAGGAGCTCCCCATCCTTGGTGGGCAGCTGGTCATCCACCACCACGTCCACCCATTCACCGAACTGCCAGATCTGCGAGGTCAGGAGAGAGTGGGGTGAGCTTGGACCACCACACGACTTGCTCGTCCCACCACACGACTTGCTCGTCCCTACCCTCAACCCATCACCCTCTGTCCCACCGCTGAAGCCAACCAGCTATGGAGGGCCAGGAACTCCCAGCGCACCTGGAAGTGGAAGATGCCGGCATAGTCCTCCTGGAAGCTCTGCCCATGGGGCACCACGCGGTGCAGGAGCTCCTCATTGAGTGTGAGGGAACCGATGGCAGCCAGCAGCCAGCAGTCACCTGGGGGAGGAGAGGAAGCTGGTGTGAGCACCCACCACCTCCCTAGCTGGGGTAGGTGGTGGATGTGTAGGAGCCTGTGGTGTGCTCTCCTTGCAAATATTTAGGGCTCCCCAGCTCCAAAAGCACGTGGAGAGAACGGAGAGGGTCCAGCAGACAAACAGAACTCAGGGAGCCAGGCTTGCTCAGCCTGCTGCAGAGGGAAGTGTTAGCTCAAAGCAACAGGGAACAATCCTCCCTCACGAGGAGCCTGTGTCCAGACCACTAACAACCCCCTCCTGCAGCTGTTTATCCAGACCCCCCTGGGGCTCATTCCTGACTGCCCTCCACATCGAGGACAGTGGGTTCTGCAGTGGAATTACACTGTGCATTTAAAAAACCATTTTATCCAGTGAGTGGTTTAACGCCGTTTCCCTGGCTTCTTAAACTGCGAGCAACACCACTGCACATCTCCTTCCAAGTGCTCTTAACCACAAGGGCTGCTCCAGGCCAGCACTGCACTTTAAATTGTTTGCCTTGGTTCCCCATTCTCCTTTGCCTTTGAAGCGTGTCACACCTTAGCCTTGAGCCTGGGAAACCTGCACCGGGTTGTGGTCTGACAAAATGGCAATGCACACATTTTAATGACCCACTGAACATCACCACAGTGCTCTGGGCTGTTAGGTGCTCCAGTTACCACCTCGAGTTTGTTCTAATTACTGCATGTGTTAAATGCGGTCAGCCCTGAAAACAGCGTGCTGTATGTGCTACTCCCAGCTGGGTACCCAACTTGATCCAGATCAGGATGACACTCTTGGTGGTAGCCGGATCTGGTCTCAGTTGCCAGCCCTGTCAGTGTACCCAGCCCATTAACACTGCTCTCCTTGTCTCAGTGCCTCTGGCTTGGGAGACACCCCTGAAGAAACAACAAATCACCACCTGCACTCTATAGCTCCCTTCTCAATTCCTTTCTGCCACATATTCCTTTGCAAGCACTTTGTCATGACCAGCACAACCTCACCCCAGTTTGTTACTATCATCCAGCTGCCATCCCTCCCCATTCACCAAAGCAGGGAGCTCTTTGGAGCAGCTCCTGGCACTGTTGTCAGCAAGTGTCAGGCATGGATCCACCCAACATCTCCGCTGATCACAGCATGGTCAGGCTGTGCACACATCAACCCATCAACAGGTGTCCCCCACCTTCCAGTTTCCACTGCACTAAATGGGAAGGGAGCTTTGGTACACGGATGGTTGTGCAGAGGCTGGCACAAAAATGCGCTGCATGGGCCTGGAGAAAGGTGCTGTGAAACTGCTCCACTCTAAACCTGTTCTCCAGCCCTCCCCAGCCACTGCTCTCCAGACCAAGATCTAGGGACAGAGCTCCAGCACTCACCCAGAGCCCCTTGGCAGATGTCCGTCCGGGTTGCACCTCCAACGATGAACTGAGGGTCATCCACTAATTCCTGCAGGAAGACAAGGGAGTCAGATGCTGGCTCTTGGCAGGGCCTGGGATTCTGGGAGACTGGCACCCACTGCAGCTCTGACTCGAGGGGAAGGTTATATGGTCCCTGAGAGATGCACACCACCTGCCCTCTGCAGGGAAATCTCTGCTTGGGGACTGCAACCCCAAGGCCATCAAGGTAAGGCTGCTATAGCCATGGGAGGACACAGCTAGACAGACTAATGGCATTCTCTTTGCACTCGTGGCACTGGAAGATATACATCCTCAAAAGTCCCAGTTACCAAGGGTGACACATCCATGCCACAACGCCTAGAAGCAATGACATAGGCCACACATTGTAAAGCCCATAGTCTGCTGCCCAGAGGAAGCAGGGCCTGCTAGACATGATGCTTTTTTAAGCAGAGACTCCTGGGGCATTGCTCTAGGCCCTTGGGAAAGGAGGTTATGCAGCACTGAAGGGACTGAGCACCAAGAGGAGCAGGCCAACACCAGGCTGCAACCTAGCAAACCACATCAGTGCAGACACAACAGGGCAGGGATGCCAGCCCAGCCTGAGGAGAACCAAGCCCAGTACTTACCGACGGACGCTTCCACTCTACCCCCCGTGTCTTGCTGGAGTGTGGCCCCAGCTCCTTGAATCCGAGGGCAGAAGGGCCAGCTGGGAACTGGGGGTCCCTAAAGAGGGTGCCGCTCTCAATGCATGCCTGTTTGAGAGCCTCATAGTCCTGGTTGAGGTACTTGATGGCATTGTTGTGTTGGCCGAGCCCCTCGGCCTTCAGGCGGTCTCTCTGCAGACGGGCAGCCATCCCACCAAAGGGATTCATGACAGGGCACCGGCAGCACTACCTTCAGCTCCGCTCCCTGCAATGAAAAGGCATGGTGGGATGCCTCTGGGGACATCAGCCATTTCACATCCACGGCTGGATCCACAATTCCCCACCATTCCCACAGCAGGGACCTTCTCCATCAGCATTGTCCTGGGGCAGTGAGCAGAGCCGGCACACAGAGTATCCCCAGCATGGCTCCAGTGCCAGGAGCACCCCACCAAATCCTAGCCCCAGCACAGCCCCATTCCAAGCCACCGTCTCCAGCCCGGCCACCGCAGCCCAGCTCCCTTTAGAGGATACCAAAGGAGCCCCTTTGAGGGCTGGCTGTGAGGAGACAGCCCACCAGCGGCCAGCCCGCTGCTCTCCTCTCCTGTCCTATCCCGGATACACAGAAGGGCCGCGCCTGGAGGAATTTCTGCCGCTTTCCACCTCCCACAGCCTCTCCTCCCGGCGCAGCTCCCCGGTGCCTTCCCTCATCCCGGCTCCTCCTCGTCCGTCGCAGCCGGGAGGGCGTCAGCGGCCGCCTCGCAGCGTGTCCCAGCCCCTGGGCTCCTCTCCCTCGAAAGCCGCCGCGGCTGCCTGAGCACTGAGTCAATAGGGCCGGGAAGGGAGGAGCCCGACGGCCGCAGGCACAGCTCTATCTATGGGGCGCCGAAGGACGAGGAAAGGAAGAGGCGGGACGGGACGGCCCTTCCCGGCGCACACACGGGCTAGATGACTCAAGCCAGCGGAGCAGCCTGCGGGAGGCACCGGGGAAGGGGTGTGGGGTGCAGCGGGGCACCCCGGCACCAAGAGACCGGGGCAGGGCAGAGCCCCCAGGCCGCGCCAGTCGCTCCAAGGCTGCGTGGTTCAACCGTCCATGCAAGCAGGGTCACCTGCAGCGGGGCCGTGGGGCAGGGGACACCACCATGGGCCCACCGGTGTTTGCCATTTACCCTTCCCCACTCTCCCCATCTCTTAGCTCCCTCTCAGTGCTGAATACACTGGAGGTTTCCCCACACAAAGCAGTGGAACTGTCCTCGGGTAAATAACCCAGGAGCCAGTGACCCATGCAGAGCACCGGGCTGGGGTGCCAGCACTGCCCTGCTGCCTTCCCAGTGCCCAGTCCTAGGGAGCAGGGTGCAGCGTGGCGCTGGAGAGGTGGCTCTCCTTGTCCTACAGCGCTGTCATAGCTAAGGAAAGGCAGGCAACAATGGAAAGAGTGCAAGCCCTTAGCATGTGCAAAAAGCATAAACTTGGCTGCTAACACAAGGGACTGCCCTAACCAGAAGCTTTTTAGGAGGAAAATCCACTCCTCTCCCTCACTCTGCCTGCCCTGGGATGCTATAAACTCACTATTCTTCTCTGAGGCAGTGCCAGCCCTTCTATCCCCTACAATGGCTCCAAATCTATGGCTCCCTTCCACCATCTCCTCCCTCCCACTCCTGCTCTGCAGCCAGCACCCTGGCAGCCTCTCTCAGTAGCAAGGCACTCGCTGCCTGCACAGCTGGTGGGATGGCTCCTCTGGTCCAGGCCTCTGCCCAGAGCCCGGGGGCACTGCAGGAAGAGGAATCCCAAACGCAGCCACACATGGAGCCTCCATTTCCCAGCACTCACACCACAGCCCCCTGCACCCTCTCCCATGCTGCCTACCAGTGCTGGACATGGCCGCGGCCATGGGGAGCTCTGTGCTGCCTGGACACGGGCAGCATGTGAGTTATTCTTAGCTCTGCGGCTCAAAATACTCGGGAAGGTGGTGCTCATGGCAGACAGAGGTCACGCAAGCGCAGAGTGAGGAAAAACATTTGAGACCCCAATATGGGACAGGAACCATGCGGCGCCTGAAGCAAAAGGGTCAGTTGCTGACATCTCCCCAGGCTGATGCTGCTGGACACTGCAGGTGCTCCACAGTGGAGGCAAGTGCATTCAGGGACAAGCCAAGACCCCAGGGCAGTTCTCCGCACCAGGCACCATCCAACCACAGGATGATGCTTTCCTGTGTGTGGAGGCACCTCTGATCCTTCCCAGGTGGAAATGAAAGACACGCTGGTCCCCGCAGGGTCCCTGATACCTCATGGTACCGTAACCCATACTGAAACCCCGTGGGCAGCATCACTGCTGAAGTCCAGCCAAAAATCTCTGCAGACCTCTCGTCTAAGAGAGTTCTCTAAGTGCCAGCTACTCTTAGAGATTGAAGGAAGGGGGAGCTTCCTTCCTTAAAACCAGCCAGGCCGAGCTCTGACACCGCATCCTGCCGCATACTCAGCTCGGGGCAAGGAGCCACGGCCGCTCATAGGGTCCCACTTTGCGCAGACAGCTCTCAGGCCCTCCGCAGTCCTCCGAAGGACAAAGACCCTCCTTTCCCACTAGCTCCCCTGTGTGTTTCCGCATCCCTTCGACGACATGCGGGGTTGGCATCGCATCCCGGGTGGCTGCGGTACCCATTTTACCCTTCGCCCTGATCGGGAAGCCTCCGGCTCTCTGCGGCTGCATTATCTAATGCAAAAATCCCCGCGGACAGAAAGGGCATCGTGGGATAGACCGGCAAACCTGGAAAGGGCCAGAGCCCGGGGAACCCCCCACCCTGGTGCTAACCCTGTGCTGGGGTCGGGTAAGGGTGGGGATGGGGGTGACTTACGGAAGCTGCTGCCGCCACCGCCCTGCCCGGCTCAGCCCAGCCCGGCCCGGTTCAGCCCCGCGGAAGGTGGGGTTTCAGCGGGCAGGATGTGCGGATGCCGGGAGGGCGGTGGGAGGGGGAATTAAAGGCGTAGCGGCGGCTCGCAGCTGCGGGGAGGGAGTTTATCGGGGCTGCTGGCGCGGTCCCGTCTGCCAGCATCCTCTCCCAGCTGCGGTACCGCCGGGCTGAGGCGCTCCTTCTGCTTTTGCTCGGAGCTAAAGGCGCGGTGCACCCTGAAACTGGGGCTTAAAGGAGAAGAGGAAGAGACCTTTCCCTAGGAAAGGGTTTTAGGGTGACATGACACTGCCCCATGCTGCTGGCACCTCAGCTTAGCTGGGTGAAGCTCTGTGCTGCACCTCAGCCCAGGGCTTGTTGACCTTCTGGCGCCTGGTCCAGAATGGCACATGGTGGTTCAAGTGGGTGCCATCCGCTGTGTGGCTCCTTCTCATAGAATCCATCAGGTTGGAAAAGACCTTTAAGGTCATCAAGGACCCAGGACTGCCAAGGGATGGACTCACCCCGGCTCCGCCGCGTCCTGCGGTCTCCTTCCCCACTGCCCGGGGAGGCACCACCCCGCTCCTGCAAGCGCAAGCGGTCACAGCCAGACCCACTCACCAGCTGCCCCTTGCTGCCGAGCGCCAGCGGGGCCGCCCCAACAGGTCCCGTTGCCCTGGGGCTTCCCGCAGCGGGGATGCCCGTGCATGCCCTCTGTGACTCAGGGCGAAGCAATGCTGGGTGGTGCCCTCGCCAGTGGACATGGCCACAGCAACATGGGTTTGTGTGGCATGGCATGGCATGACCCAGCATAGCCTGGCACGGCTTGCCCTGATGTGGCTTAGCCCAGCACGGCCCACAGCCCAACGGATGTCACCAACTGTGGGTTCCTTCTCCTCCCCTCATGCATGGCTCCCCAGTGTGCCTACTTTCTAACTCACACCACCTTGCCCCAGGGGAGTAAATCCTTGCTAGGCAGGGTGCAGGTTGCGCCTGGGGTCAGGAGCTGCATCCTTTGCCTGCGGGAAGGGCAACCAGCACATTCAAACCCAGTTGTAACATGGTTCTGCTGCTGCACCCACAAGGGAAAGTCCTGGCCAGGACACGCTGGATCTGTCCTGTTCCCATCCCCACCTAAAAGAAGCCACCACAGGCAGTTTGTTCTGCCCCCCCCGGTGTAGAGGAGGCTTTGGGGGGCCCTTTATGGCTCCAACCCAGCCACAGCAGACACTCCATCTTAATCGCAACCAGAAGGCAGCTATGCCCCTGCCCGCAGGCTGGAAGTTTACGGGGTCCCTGCTGGTCATGGCTCCATACCGAGCTGCTGGCAGCAGCATATTTTGACAAGGAGCAAGCAGTCCTGCAGTGCCAGGACTTGTTCTGCCTTGGTTTTTACCTGAATGGATCTGCCAGCTTCATCAGTGGCCTTGACCACCACTGCTTGCCTTGCCTGCTCAGATCCACCCAGGATCGAGCCCACCCTTGTGACCCCATTCACCTCCTGTTCTATCTCTTGCCTCATTACCCCTCAGTGGCCTTTAAAGCTGCTTTCACAGCTGACTCTCCTAGGGTAGGAGACAGCTCCCGCATAATCCCATCATGCAGGATTCCCCATGTCCTGCCCCTTGTGCTCAGGAGCAGTTTCTGTCAAATACCTGCACAATTTCCTTGTTTTCTTCCCTCGAGTTTCCCTTTGCAGCAACGCCTGAGGAACTTGGCAGCAGGCACTGTTCTGGTCTTCAGCTCTGTTTGGGTCCAGGCGTTGTCCCTTTGGCTGCGGGCTGCTGAGGGAAGGAGAGCTTTGTGCCCTCCATTCATGTTGTGCTGCTGGCACATCGAGCTGCAGAGCCTGAACACAGGGAGGTGGGAACCGAGCTGGGAGCCTGCACTCACCTGTCCATGTCTGAGGCCTGCCCCACACATCACCTCTCCGTTGCGCCATCCTCCAAGCAACAGCCGCTGTACACAAACCTGTGCGTGCAGCAGGTGCTGAGAGCGCCCTGGCTCCAGCCTGCACCCCAGAGCAGCAGGGAGCAGTCCTGGGAGCTGGCTGCTTGCTGCCTGCCCTGTGCTCGGGGGATGGCTGAGCTACAAGCAGCATCACACAGCAGGAAAGCAGACCCAGCCAAGCTGAATGCCAGGGGTCTAGCACCCCTCATCCCTTCCCAAAGGCTTTAGCTGTCCACCCAGACCAGGCTCAGAGACAGGTTTCTGGCTGGAGGTGGCAGGAGCAGCCACATAAATGGCTACTGATACTGCAGGGTTGGGCTGACACCTGCCACCCGAGTACTAGCAACACTATCCTCCTCTCCCACACCATCCCCAAAGCTTCTTCCCGCACCCCAGCATGAGTGCATGCAGATCCCCATCCACTTGCTTTTAGCAGCAAAGCCTCTGATGCTTCTGCAAGCCAGAGGGGGAGCCTGCCTGGGCTGGGGAGCCCGTGAGCCACAGCTGGGCTCCTGGCAACGGGCAAGGGCTTGCACTCACACACGGAAAGCGCACAACCTCCACTTCTCCTTTTGCACCACACATGCTCCTGCATCCCTGCTGCAGCTGGGGTGCTCTCCTCTCAGGCTCCAGCCCCCAACCCACTCCTCAAAGAAAAGACTGCAAGGACAATAGCTCCTTTTTTATCTTTTCTTTTGTACACAAATATATACAGGGTATTATACACATCTCTACAGACAGTGCCACTCAGAACACAGCTCTCTGCGGGCAGAGCCCTGACAGCCACAGGGGCAGCCCTGGCCCGTGGCCGTACCTAGAGACTGAAGCATCCCAGCCACCTGCCGGACCAGGGCAGGGGGGGTAGGTGGGTGCAGGAATAGGGAACAGGATCAACATCCCCCCAGCATCAGCCTGGGAGCAAACTGGAAGCTCTCATGTCATTTGTCTCATCCCTGGGGGAATGGGAGACACTCACCATGCCCCTCTGCACTCACACATGCTCCAGTCCCAGCCGAGCCCCAGGAGGCGGGTGGCTTGCCCTTCCCATGCACTGAAGACCCACATCTCTTCCCCTCTGTCCCCTTTTCCTCCAGGCCTAGGATTCCTACAAAGAGGTGTGCAGGAAAGTCAGCTACACCCTCCCAGAGCAGCCCCCCCTGCTCTGTGTGTCTGGCTCCCCTCCTCTGGGGGGTGATGGGGAGAGAAGCCATGGATGGGATCACCCTGCTCCATAGCAGAGCAATGGCAGGGCTGATGCTTCACTTGTTCAGGTCTATTGAAGTGCCTGGAGCTCTAGGGCCAGCACAGGTGACTGAAAAGGTAAATGATTGTCCCCTTCCACTCAGCCTGTCAGACCCTGGAGGGTACGGCCCCAGGTGGGCCAGTGCAGCACCCACAGGGGACAGGCAAAGGGAGGGTGGTAGTGTCTGCAATGAGCACCAAACAGGATGGTGGCAAGGGTTAAGGGAAATAAATATAGCTCAATAGCAGGAAGATTTATTATTTTCCTTTATATTTTACACAAGGGGAGCGGGTAAGCAATTGAGGGCAACTGATCCTGTCCAGAAACCTCCTCTCAAAGAGCCTTTAAACAGTGTCAGATCTTTCTGCAGGTGCCAGGGGCTCCAATCCATCTCTCCCATCCAATCTGTCCCCTGCCTGCCTCTGGGACACAGCTACAACCAGGAAAGGGTCAAGGGCAGAGGTAGGGCAGGAATAGCCCTCTCTCTCAGGCTGGGTGATGGCAGGGGAGCCTACACCCAGTCAGGGCAGCTGAAGAAAGCCAGCACAGCCCCAGGAAGCTTCTGTGCTCCTGAAGATGTGGTCTTGCTCAGAGAGGGCTCCCTCCCTCCCTGAACCCCTCAGCTGGGGCAAGACCCTGCCGCAGCTCAGGGAAAGCAGCCCATGGGGCCCCATCGCACCCAGGCAGAGCTGGCCCCTCGGGGTGCTGAGGGCCTGCGGTCCAGGACCCCTTCTCCCCTCTCCCTAGCACCCAGGAGACTCCCAGCACAGTCCCCCTGCCCTGAGACCTGACCCTGCTGTGCAGACACAGAGCAGCAAAGGGGGCCATGGTACCACGCAGGGGTCTGGTTGATTTGTTTGAAAGGGGAGTAAAATGCCACTTAAAATGATGCCACAACCCCCTGCCTGTGCCCCTGGGGAGGAGGGGACAGGACCTGGGGGAGAGGCTGCCTGCGCCTCCTCCTGCCCTCAGCACCCCTCACCCTGCAAGGGGCTGCCCGGCTCACGTTCCTTCCCCAGAGCGGTGCCACCCTTGACCATGAGGCCAGGCTGGCCCCTTCCCTGTGGAGGGGGATGTCTGTTACCTCCCCAGCACCTGTGCCAGCTCCTGGCATGTCACACCAAGTAGGTGCTGCAAGGGGTTGAGAAAGGGCACATGCAAGCAAGGGGAGAAGGCGCAACAGAAGGCATCCCCTCCCTAGGTGGGGCTTCCCATACACTGACTAAAGCTTTTAGTTTATCACTTTCCTGCAAGTCTAATAAATTATTAGTGTTTCCTGCCAGGAGGAAAGGCGACAGAGGAGCCTGCTGAGAAGACCCCAAAGGTTCCCCCCTTGTGCCCCTCCCCACAGCTCAACCAGCCTTCCTCCTCCCTGCAGGTCCAGAGCAGCACCGTGGGGGTCACAGCCCCCCTTCTCCCCAGCCCCCAGGGTTTTGGGGTCTGGGTCACATTGAAGAAGGTAGCCAGTAAAAGAGCATGCCCGCCGAGCTGCTGGGCCAGCGCAGGGTGGAAGGGCAGGGAAATGGAGAGCGTGTGACAGGACTCCTGCCCTCACTGAAGGCAGCGGCCCCCAGGGGGCGGGTGGGCAAGGGCAGCAGCCAGCACCCTTGGGTGCCTCTCCCTAGGTCTCCATGTGCACAGCCTGCCCTGCTCCTGGGCCTCCTTCCCCTCCTGCCCTCCAAGGTCCCTACTGGTGGATCTCGTTCTCTATGAGGCTGTCCTCACACGACTGGAAATCTGTGTCGTTCATGCCATCTGCATTGATGAGCTCCTCGTCCTGTGAGCCCTGCTCCTCTGACTCTGTCGCTTCGCCCTCCGGTGAGGAGTCCTGCAGCACTTGGGCGATGTACTTCTGCCAGGCCAGGCGAGGGGTGGGAGAGAGCAGAAACACATGTGAGCCCAGGGGGCTTCTCCCAGCAGCACAGCACAATACACGAAGAGCCATGCAAGAGCCTGAGAGTGGGGATACGCTTGGAAGGTGAGGAAAGGTCCAGAATTCACATGATGAGGGGCTAAAAGCGGGGATGGCTTGGCCCTGCAAAGGTGGATCTGCCAAACCACAGCATCCCCAGGCAGCCAGGGCTGGAAAAACATGGAGCTTCTCAGCTCTGTGGAGCCCATATGGACTGGAAAACTGTGCTTCCTTTTTGCCAGCGGATGTGTCCCTCCGAGGCTGTACCTGCCTCCCATGGGAATCTCCTTTTGGCAAGATGCCACTGCCCTTAGGTACATGTTGACTAGTAAGGAGCCTGGATTACATATGCACACCACAGCGCAGCTCCTCTGAGAAAGCAGAAGGCACTACTGTATCCCATCTCTGCATGTACCCCCCTGAACCGCTCTGCACATAACCCAACTAGAAAAGTGTCGCGGTGGAAGGAAGCAGCTGAACAATACAGTGAGCCAAGGAGAAATATAGAAAACTGACTCTGGGATCTCAAGAGTTGGGAAGGGGAGGGGAGAATCCTCAAAGCACTTTCACAGCCTTCAAGGCAATGGCCACAGAGACCCCTCCGTGTTGCTTTAGTGGTGCGTGACAGCCTTTGCTGGCAGGCAACATGCAAAGATGCAGAATGAGAAGTGAGACTGACCCAGCTGGATTCACTGTCCCAGCTGAGAGAGGCAGAGAGTAAATGCACAGCATCTGAGGAGCAGCGGGAACAGGTTGAGTGTGCATGCATGTATGTGTGGTGCTACAGTTTATCACCTAGCGAGGGGCACAGCACCTAACACTTGCCTCCCACCCTTACTGGGAGACTCTGGGTGCTGCCTCAGAGCGGTAAGGGGCGAGTTACTCTGACAGGGAGTTACTCCGTTCCCGAACCTGGGTAAGGAGCACAGCAGGACATGGAGGTGGGGACAGGGACTCACAGCTGATTTGGGAGCCGGCAGACTGGTGGCGGGTCTCCCATTCTGCCTGTTTTCTACAGTGTCCACCTCCGTGTGGTCAATCTGGAGAGGAAAGGAAGTTAAGACTGCTGGGCAATGTGTTTGCTGTCCTACCACAAGAGCAGCATACACACAGCAGGAACAGCCTTGGGACTGTCCCCTCTGTGAAGAGATCCCAAGGTTGAGAGGCTCTTCTGGGGAGCAGGCTGTGATTTCCCAGGAGCCCCTGCTGTTCCGTGGCTGAGCTGTGCTCCCTAGGAGAAGGTCCCACACCCCTACCCAGTACCCTGCCTCACCTTGTAGTTGTGAGCGCTGAGGTATTTGAAGTGCCCGAAGCAGACGTGACACAGGCAGATCACAATGGTGATCACAAGGACCACAAAGGTGAACATGGAAGTGGGGGCCAGGAACCCTGGGGCAAAGGCAAACCAAAGTGGTGGTGTCAGAGGGACTGTGCTCCATGGCTACCAGGACCACAGCCTGGCAAGGGAAATGGCTCTGTAGGAGGCCAGGGGCTGGCATCCCACCCTAGCACTCACCTGTGCGCATGGTGGAGAAGAATAGAAGCCAGAAGAGGCAGAGGATGGGGGCTGCCACCACCTGGTTCACAGCCCCTGAATGGATCTTCTTGTCCAGCTTGGCAGGCAGGTAAGCATAATACAAGTTGTATCGGTCCACCAGATGCTTAAGCAGCATGTACATGAGCCCTGGGAGAAAGGGAGGTATGCCAGTCGAGAACCATCCCCTTTTCCAACACCTCTGACTGACAACTGACCTCTATCTCCCCCCGCAAGCCACCCTTCTTGCCTTCCCCTCAAGCTCTTCCCAGCCTCTGACACAGGGAGGCAGAGGGGTACCACTTACCAAAAGGGACGATGATGGGGCAGGTGATGCTGTATGTCATGACCACAGTGAAGACGCACATCATCCAGGCGTAAGCAGCCCCAAACTGGAACTCATAGGCCTGGTGCTGAAAGAGGCAACAGAGACATGTCAGCATGTCCCTGGGAGCTGAGCAGGGGTAACACACACAGCCCCATCAGGGCCCCTCTGCAGCACTGCCATCCCCATGCGGAGGCCACAACCCACCCCATCAGCCCTGCTACATACTCGTTTGACATTCCTCCGCTCCGCAGCCGAGCGGGCCAGGCAGAGCCGTATCATGTACATGAGTAACCCAGGGATGCGCAGCAGATCCATGGCGTTGCCAATGAAGGCAGAGGCAATGACATAGTTGACAAAGAAGGCCCCGTTGTCTGGCAGGAACACACACCTAGGGAGGTGCAGCAAGAGCAGGCTGCAGGAGGTGCTCCTCCCTTGCAGGGCAGTAGCCAGGAGCCCCCAGTACCTTTGGATACCAACAAGAACATCCCCGCATCTCAAAGAAGGGCCTTCTGCTCGGCTCTACTTACTCGAATCGTACAGCAGCCTCAGCAAGGAACTTTTTGTCAAACAACCAGCGGAAAAACACATCCAAGCTGTGGGGGAGGAGGCAGGAAGAAAAGAGGAACAGTCAGACACAGTGATCAGACAGACATGCATGTGCAAGGATGTGGAAGCTGCGCTAGAAGGACCCAAAGCTCTGACCATAGACTGCTTTGTTCCCTCTTGGGATGTGTCACTAGCAATTATGTAAATCAAACACTGGAGAAAACAGTGCAGCACCCAAAAAGGGGTGTAAAGCTTCCTACACTCATGTGCATTCTTCTCCTTTTGACCTGATCCTATCAGTAAAGTATTTTCTTCTTACCTCTGTTGTTCTTCCCTCATGCAAGGAATAGCTGACTGACTTTATAGAAGAAACTGTTTAGGTATGAGGTCCTCTCCAAAACAGAGATTTTTAAAAAAAAAAAAAAAAAAAAAAAATCCCATTTTCCTCAATTCTGATTTTCTGATATAAACTATCCAATCCTCTGGCACCTTGGGCACTGCGGGAGTACACAGCTCCAGAGGCAACAACAGGGGACTGAGCGCTCAGAAGGAAGTGCGGTCTGTTAACAGTATTCTAGTCAAAATGCATTTAGCTGCTTTGTTTGTAAGCTTGTATCACAGAATCAGAGTGGTTTGGGCCGGAAGGGACTTCAAAGTTCATCTAGTTACACCATTCCTGCCATGAGCAGGGACGCCTTCCACCAGAAAAGGTTGTTCCAAGCCCTGTCCAACCTGGCCTTGAACACTGCCAGGGACGGGGCAGCCACAGCTTCTCTGGGCAACCTGTGCCAGTGCCTCACCACCCTCATTAATAAAGAACTTCTTTCTTATATCCAATCTAAACCTACCCTCTTTCAGTTTAAAACTGTTACCCTTGTCCTATCACTACATGCCCCTGGAAGGAGGACTATTCTTCTGCCTCTATTGGAGTTTGTCTATTCTCAAGAGCTGCCTGACTTCACCATTGAGGGGCTGCACCTTGAATCCTGAATTTAGGTAAAGATCCCCCACACTATCATGTGTAATCAATTCCCATCAGTGAGGACCCCCAGTCCCACTCCCACCTCCCAGTTTCCCTACTCAGCCACCATTCAGTGCTGGGAGCCCATGCCTAAGGCTGGCAGCTGATGCACTGCCATTTGCCACAGAGCATTCCTGTAACTGCAGGAAGATTTGGGGCTCACATCCAAACAGACAAGCATTGCTGCAGCCTACACAGAACTTGCCCATGCAGTCGAGGTGTAACCAACACTGAGCTGGCTCAAATGGCAAATTCACTAGTTTTGTGCAAAATTTGGAGTGTGCAGGGCACAGAGGGGGGGAGTGTCTCCTTCACCAGCAGATCTCAAGCAGGCTTTTCACATGCATCCATGAACCATGCCAATTTTGTCTGCATTATTTGTAACACCATGACACATGTCAATGCATCTGCACATTGATTTGGTGAGCTCCTCAGAGACACAAACAGGTTTGGTCCAACCTAGACCCAGCCAGAACTAAACTGTCACTTTCCTGAGAGAGTAGTGACCAGGGCACTTGTGCAGTGGGAAAAGAATGTAGTGTAGGAGAACTACCAGAGGTGCATCTCAACCCTCCCCATGCTCCTGGTCCCTGCACTTGCTTTCCCTCCCCATCACTTGTACCTGCTCAGGCCCAGTGATGGCAGCAGCAAGACCATGAAGATGAGGAAGGTGTAACACTTGTGCATGGTTGTCCTGTTCTCTCCAGACCTGAGGGCAGAGAGGAGGCCATTAATCTTTCACCATTACCCTGCCACGACCAGGAGAAGTGCCCCTATGGTTCTCCCATCAGAAGGCACTTCCCACTGTCTAATCTGAATCCTATCCTGTCCACTGCTGGTATGTGGACTTGCTCCCTGTCCTTCCACTGTGTATAAAGTCTGTTCTTGAGACCCAGTTCCTCCCCTCCTGGTTTCACAGGCCCTCCCACCCCTTTTATCATTAGAGGACTCTGCAGTCATCTCCCTTGATGGGGTGACATCCTCCCCACCAGCCTTTGCAACATACAGCAGAAAGCAAAGCTTGCATCGCATGTGCTGTGGGGAACGTGTGCCACAAGCAGCATATTCTTACTGCTCTTCACTTCAAATACCTTCCCTGTGGCCAGAAGCCATAGCAACTAAGGTGATTCTCCCTTGGAAAAGCTATGACTTACACATGGGCACAAGGACACCATTCCTGCCTGCTCACCAGAGCCAATACTTCCCTTACTACTAGCATTTCCCACGAGTGACCAGCCCCAACTCCTGTCAGCTTTTGTCTTTTTGTAGACCTATGTTAAGCTCTGCTCAGACAACCATGCTGCACAACAGCAGCTAAGGACTGTCAGAACAGCAGTCTATGGCAGACCCCACGTGTCAAAGAGAAGCAACATTAACACCACACTTGGAGTGGAAAACAAGACGGTCAAGCAGAAGGATCCAGCAGGAGCTTTACATCAGTTATAATGTCTAGTGGCCAGGCAGCACGCTGGTGTGACTTAGAGCAGGCGCTGCCTGTCCTTACCTGGTCCAGTGCGCTTCGAAGAATGCAGAGTAATAAACAATGGTGGGCAGCAGAGCAGAGAAGCACCACAGCAACAGCGTAGGGAAGAACTGGGTGATGATGGGGTTCTGCAATGGCAGAGAAGAGACCATGTGTTACAAGCTGTCAGCTTCTGCACCAGCAGTAGGTATGGCTGCCTTGGCTGACACTGATGCCCCAGCACAGCAGCTGCCACTGCACCCTGGCCAATTTCTCTCCCAATCCCCAGCCTTGCAGGTGGCAGGGGTGGTCCTCATGCTACCCATCCTGCACACATCTCTGAAGGCCTTACATTGAGGTACTCCACGGGCTTGGTGACATTGAACTTGTCCATAGTGGTGATGATGATAGCAGGGGTGGTAAGGAAAAAGAGAAGGATAAAGAGGACCACATTGATCACGAGGCAGCGGATCCACCAGATGAAGCCCCGGATGGAGAGGTGCTCCCTGGGAAAGGGGAAAGAGGGCATCAGTATGGCTGCATGGGGCAGAAGGGCAGGTCCAGAGCCTCACATACACACCACGGCCCAGGCTGCATGAACAGCACTTGCGGCACCAGCCCAAGGCTTTCCCCTTCCAAGTCAGATCATATTGCTAGTTCAGTCAGGCTGGGCTTCAGCAAGAAAAACTCATTCAGTCAACCAGAGGAGCAGATGGGGAGGGAGACAGAAAGTGTGCACTCCTTTCCCCTTAACAGGGCCCCACTGAGCCCCATAGAACTGCTCACCAGTAGATGTTCTGTGGGTCAGGGGCATAGCTGACGGTCCAGTTGGAAACATGGAGGGACTCACTGCAGGAAGAGGCCCTGGGCTCCCCACGGCATGAACAGCCCTGGCACTTACAAGCATTGAAATCTTTGAGGATTCTGGAGGACAGAAAAAGGGAGATGCTGACACAAATGGCTGGCAGGGACAAACCGAAGATAATGCCTTAGTGCTGGCACTCCTCTGGATTTAAGGCGAGAGCTGGGACAGGTCACCTTCCTGTGGAGAACAGGACTCTGCACTCACATGGCTGTGATGGTCTCATTGTGGAAGGTGACAAAGGCCATCCCCAGAGGCTTTTCATTCACCTTCTCCTTCTCCCGCTTGTAGTCATCTTTGAGTTTCTCCTCCAGCTTGGTATAGTACTCGATGGCCTCCACCTGGGCAGAAGAACAAAGGTCAGATCAGAGACCTGGAGACCCAAGCCCCCATGTGCCCTCCCACCCAACACCTAAGCTCTGCCCCCACCTCCTCACAGCCTCTGATGACACAGCAGCACAGGTGGCCACAGGGCTTGGGGTTGATCATGGATGGGGTATTCTCCTTGCTCTGCAGGTTGGTGAAGTAGATTCGGCCACGCTCTGCTTTCTTCCTGAAACCGGAAAGTGGAGGAGAAGGAAGAGGGTGGTTCAGAAAAGTTCCCGCAGCAGCAGACCAGAGAGGAGCCCATGGCACCAGCCCACCCTGCCTTCTCTCCCAAACCAGGCATTACCTCTCTGCATCCAGGAACATCAGCCGGGCCACGTCGTAGCAGGGACGGGCCTCCAAGACAGTGCAGTTGGCATAGGCCTCCCTGCAGATAGAAACACCAGCTCATCACCTGGCACTAAAGGCTGTACCCTCAAGCAAACCCCACGTGCCCTGGGCTTCTCTCCTGCCCTGGGCTTCTCATCACAATGCATAAGCAAGAGCTTGCTGGGGACAGGAGAGGAGCCTGCAGACTCTGTCCCTTACAGAGGAGGCAACACCTAGGACAAACACTACATCCTCCGGGCTCTAGCACAAGACATCTCTTTGGACTTTCACCCCGTGGCAGCGAAGAACACCCTCTGCCTTCATGGACCACAGGGTTTGGGATCAGGAAGAGGAAGAAAAGTTCCCAAAAGGTACAAAGCACTTCTCCTCTCCCCATGGTGCTTCTAAATGTGTCCCTTTTAAACATGGCCCTGACAGGAGAGGAATTTAATTTTATTGTTAAAAAGAAAAATGTACTTTTCAGCAAGAACTGTGATCAGGGCAGAAGCAGCAGCAGCACAATATCCCCCAGTCATAGCTTGAGCATCTTGCCTGCATCTCACCTCTGAACTTGACTGTATCTCAGGATATGCCCTGTCCACTACTTACTACACTGATCAGTATAGCTCTGCCAGAGATAGGTGGGCATATCCCAAGGCATAATACTAAGGAAACTGCACATTCAGATAAAACAAAATGTGCAGAAAAACAACAGCAAGGTGTCCAAAATAAAAGCATTCCGGTCTTTCCGCTCTCAGTGTATTATGGCCATTCTAGTAACAGTAGCACCACTCCAAATAACATCACTGTTACAGAGTAACCTTTAATTAGGGATACCGGGAGACTCACTCAAAATGCTTCTTGATCTTCTCTGGCTCAGCATATTTTGAGATCCCATTAATGAAGAGAGTTCTCTTAACCTGGAAGGAAGAAAGGAAGGACAAAAAAAAAGGAGAGGGCAGGCAGGTGTGGATGGCATAAAAGACCAGACTGCAACAAAGCCCTCCAAGGCCTGAGTGAGTGACAGGAAAATGCAGCCCCATCACTTTTAGCACCCAGGGATCCCCCTTCTCCTATGCTTCCACAAGCTGCTGGCATCCTGCATCCTGATGTGCTGCAGATGAACAGGCTAAGGTCTTACACTGCAGCTGCCTGAACAGAAACAAGGGGTACCCTTAAGAGGGTGGCAAAAGCAGCTATAGAAAAGCCCAAGGAAGACATGAGGTCCACCCCACATTCACCCAGCGCAGACTTCTCCTGTTTTTCCAGAGGCAGTCAGGGCTGTTGCTCTGGAGATCTGCCTTTGGCCAGGCAAAATAAAAGAACAGTCAAAGTGAGTGCGTCCCAAATTGCTGTGGGAAAGGGAGTGCTCGGCACTCTTGTCAAGGCTACCTTGACAGAAGGGCATGAGAAAATATGCCTGGGAGAGTGACCTGATCCTGCTCACCAAGTCATCCTCTTTGTAGCGCATCTTGGAGGTGTGCCGGCGCATGCTGTACACTGTCAGCAGCAGGTACAGGAAGGCAAAAGATGTGTGCAGCCACAGCAGGTTATTCCTGTCACAAGGGAGACCACAAAGGTCAATGCAAGGTTACCACTACAGGTCTATGTATGACTGGTCAGGCCCTGAAGGTGCTGGGGCCATGAGCAGTATAACCAGCACGGCCACATGCCCTACAACCACATGCCCTACAATCACTAGCCTCACAGTGAGGGCAGAAATACAACCTTCAAGGAGGTGAGGCTCTGCAGCAATTTACAATATGCCCCCCAAGGGCCTCAATTATCTATCCCACCCCTGCCCACACATACCCAGAATTCAGGTTAGCGATAGTTGTCCTCCCAAAGCTGTAGGCGTTGTTTTCTAGGGGGAAAGAGGCAGACACAAGCACATTCAGTTATACCAAGCGGCACGGAGCACCACTAGGGGGAGCTACTGCAGGAATGTCACCAGCAGAACACCTTAAAACCCAGGCCGCCCAGGATGACCCTTCGGATGTACCACACTCAAAGTGAAACAGCAGTGAGGGATTGTCTGTGTTAGTCCTGTCCTGCCCTCCACTGCTCTCCACTGGTCTGAGACATGGTGTTGAAAGCAGGTCCCCAAGCCCAGCAAAGCCTCCTTGCTCTCACCTAGCAGATCCCCTGAGAAGTTGACAGGTAACACGATGCCCACGGAGAGCACACCCACAGCCACCAGCAGCCCGATGATGTGTCTCTGGAAGGACAGGTAGTGCACCGCATCACCCCCACACTTGTCCCGGATCTCGTCATCCCTGCCAGGGAGAGAAACACCCTCAATCTTCCACATTCCCTCAAGTGCTGGATGGAGAAAAGCACAAGGGCATGGCTGCCCTCTTGGTGAGCCCACACAGCACCCCTGGTCCTGCCATACACATCTGTGACCAGGCCCTGTGTTAGGGAGCCCAGCACCCAGCCTTGAACCAGCCTGGGCAGAAATATGTCCGTTCAATGCTTACTGCAGCTCCACTCCCCATGCACCAGCCTTCAGCCCCACAGGACAGGCAGCTGGACACATGCAAACCCCAGTGCACACCCTTCTAGTGGGCCTTGTCTCCTTTGCTGAGATACTGTCCCACAGTGCTCTGAAGCTAGGAAGTGCTTGGGAGACTGTGCCTGAGCATCATCAGGCTGTTGGTGTCTTCCTGCATCACCCAGCTTCCCCTTCATAGCAATTCCTTGGATAGTAGTGCCCCTAGAAGGAGTTCCAGGGAGAGGAGCAGGGGAGACCTGGGCTTGGTGCTCTTCTGTATCACAGACCCACTATGTGACCTTAGTTTTGGCTTCAGTACTCTTTATCTAGTCCCATCTTTGCTTGTTGTCTCCAGAGGACACATTTTGCTTGTGTTCTTCATGAGAGGGGGCTGCAGCAAGGGCAGCAACTTCACACAGCTGTACTGCGCTGGGCACCCCAAGGCCCTGCCATGCCTTTCCTTCTTCCTCACGTAGGTCCCCTGTGCAGGTCCTGAGGCACTTACTTTATCCTGAAGATGGCTGTCAGCCAGGAGCAGAAACCCTGTGCAGAAAAAACACAGGAGGGTCTCACATCGTTCTGTGTTCCCTTATCCCCACTCCCTCCTTCAAAGGCTCAGGACCATACTGGTGTCCTTACACCTCCAGACACTTGGCTTAGGTGGAAGACAGACCAGGAGCCCCAGATGTGCAGAGCCATGGACGGGCCAAGGTGAAGATGACCGTGCTACTCCATGGGGCACAACCAGGCTGGACTCTGCCATATGGCTGGTCCAACCTCCCAGGCAACACATGGGCTCTGGGCGCACCTAGAAAATGCACTATTTTAGCCATCATTCTGAACCAGAAGAGCTCTGCGGGGACTGCGAAAGCTGGGCCAAGCCAGTGCTCCTCAAAGGACACCTGGGGGAGGAATATTTCCTGGGTGCTTCATCACCCATCCATCACACCCTGTTATTCTACTGAACCCCGCCTCCCCTTTAGAGAGGAAAACAGTAGTAGACAGCAGTGTGAAGAAAAGCTGGCAAGTATTGTTTGCCATGCTGAGACAACAGCTTGGACAGATGTCCATTAAAGCCACAGTGATGTACAGCCTACTTATTTAAGCACACATCTAGAAGCCACATAGTTATGTCACCTTGAGGTCTAAATCACACTCACATACTACAAGGTGTGGGACTTAATGCCTGGGGATAGGCAAACCGTGTTTCTTCTGAAGAGCCCTTGGTTCAGACAAGCTGTGGGCTCCGGGCCATGCGAAAGCAAGGTGTTTGACTCTTGCTGCTGCTACTCACGTTGTCCCTCTGGTCGAAGTCCACAGAACTGGAGACGGAGGTGAGGCGCTCGTAGCGGTCATGGTTGTCGGAATGCAAGGCGGAGGCTACGCTAAAATGACAAGTGGGAGGTGAGGGAGAAAGTTAGGAGATGCGAGGAGGCAGCCTGGCCAGGAACCAAGAGCACCCAGAAGACTGACCCAGAGGTTAATTGAGGTCAGTTTGCTCCAGTTGAGATGGAGAGAGGCATGATCAGAGAGAGCAGTAAACAGAGACCCTTTCTCAAACAGCACCCTGAGCCTTGCAGACCCACAGGCTTGGCCACGAATGCTACTCGCTCAGCACCTTCTAAGAGGCACTTGTGTTACGCAGCAGCCCTTGTGAGGAGGGGCTGGCAGTGCCTGCCATGAAGGAGCGACGAGGTCTGTTCAGCACAGAGTTTATAGAGGAGAGAAGGTGGGAACCAGAGGAAGCCACAGCTCCTCCAGCTCTAGTGCAGCCACAAGGCGGCAGCCCCAGAGCTCTGGAGAGGCGCTGGCAGCAGCTCCATGCTTGCCTTGGGGAAGAGGAAGGTTGGGAGTCTGGTGAGCTCAATCCTGCTACACCAGCTCTGCACACCTTCAGTGCAGGGAAACCCAGAAGGAAGAGGAATGCAGCTGAGTCCCAGTGGGTGGCTGGAGCCCAACCTGCTCCACAGCCTCAGCTGAGCCTCCTGCCTGGAAATCCCTCCAGCATGAGCAGGACAGCTAGAAGTGAAAGGACAGAAAAGCAAGAGAGGTGAATATCCCAGATCGCTTTACTCCAGGCACCGGCAGCATCCTAGAAGAAGAACCTGCAGCAGAATCAACCAGGCAGACAACAGCCCCCAATACGAAAGGAAGCAGAAGGCAGCTGGCAAATGAAATAGGAAAATGATCAGACCTAAATTAAATAGCACTTGCAAGATGACAACAGCAGGTTGGGACCTTGGAGGTGTAAGAAGAGATGAGGCTGATCTGAAAGCTAGAAGCAAAGGATAAAACCAGATGAAAACATGGTCTCCCTGTAACCAGTACAGGTTCAAGGAGGATGAGATAGACAAGAACCCACAGAAGCAGCTGAAAGACAAGTGCTAGAGACAAGGTGGATGATACTTTGGGAATGAGAACAAGCCTCGCAACCTTGCTGAAGGAAAGAGGATGGGACACGTAGCCTCTGTCAGAGCACAGCAGCACCTGCTGAGTCCCTAGCTGGAAGTAATGGGGAAAACAGATTAGCTGAAGGTCATGGGATTACAGCAGTGCAGATTCAACAGTGGTGTGCCGCCTTGCAACCATGCAGTCCAACAGTCTGCTCTGCTGGAGGGACAGCCTAAGTTTCAACCAAGCTCTTGGACCTTCAGCTCCAGAGGGCTTGCAGCTGGGTGCAGGGAGGAAGGGCAAATTTCTGTTTTCCCAGGTCTGCAGCCCTGAGGAGAGCCCAGCATGATGACATGGTGTGCTTTTGGCTCCTCAGTACTGGAAAAGCAAAGGGCAGAGCAGAAGCAGCACTGGAGGGAAGAACTGAGAAGAGTGCCACGTTATGAGATGACCAGGCTAACTTAGCCCCATTTGTAGGGATGCAGAGACAACAATGAGGATGACCTGCAGTGCTAAGAAGACAGAAGAGGCCAAACCTTGCCAAAGATGGCAAGCTCCAATGGCAGCTGCACCTAGCTGGAGGCTTTTTAAAGCAAAGCACTAAAGAAAGTAAGTGGATGGCAGCAAGGTTGCCTTAAACCACAAGAAGATTAAGGTGGGATCCTACCTGCTGCCCCAGGCTTGGCGCCAGCCCCACCAGGGAAAGAGAAGGACAGGGTCCAAGGCATGGCTAACTTCAGACCAAGGGAATCACAGGCTCCAGGATGGGAGGCCAGGCATGCCATGGAAAGGGCTCGCTGCAGTGTGAGGCAGGAGGTGGTTGTGCAGGTGGCAAGCCCCACAGGGCTCTGTGAACATTGCCCTTACACAAAGGTGTGGGTAGGTTGCCACGACTTCCTGGTACACTGAGTCACCAGTTAAGAGTGCTGATGGCTACCACAAGCCCTGGCAAGGGACATGACAAGTGCCTTTGAGACACACCAAGTGGACACACCAGACAAACATACCCTTTTGCACCAAGAGCAATGTTGCACATTCAAGGGCTGGGAGCACTTGGTGGCATGCATATGTCCCTGAGCCCCAGCACAGAGCACAGCTGGGATGGGAAAGTGCCACCAGCCTAGGAGGAGCACAGCCAGGATGAGGTTTCCTCACTTTGCTCCACAGGCTTTTGGAAGTTTCTGGCTACCAACACTGTCCCAGCTCAAGCAGTAGGTTTGTTGGGGGGCAGGAGAGAAGCAAGAGCAAGTTCAGATGAAGAACAGGAGCAGGAAGAAGTGGCCTCCTGGAGAGAGACAAGTACTCATGAGGATAACTGAGGTGCCACCCCACAAAAGCCCCATAGCATGATGGTTCTGCTACCTCTGCCTTACTTTCCCCACAAGGTGTTAGTAAGAAAAAGTTGCCAGACACACCTGAAGCAGAGCCAACCACTAGTGAAGCACTCAAGCATGAACAAGGGGTCTCCTCTATGCCATGTACCACCGATACCACCATCTCTTTTTATAACTGCAACTGCTCTGCTCCTTTGGGGGCAAGGAGCAGCTACAAAAACAGGAGCAGTTACAAAAATAGGAGCACCCCTGTACCCTCTGAAGGCAGTAGCAGGCTGCTGCTTTGCAAGTGGTTGGAGTACGATAAGTGAAGCTGCAGCTTGCTGCCTTGGCCTTAGATGGGTGTCAGCCTGGTTGGAGTGACCTCGCAGGCTTTGCGCCATTAGCTGACTGTCTCCTCTGTGGTGTGTACCACTCAGCCAGTTGGCAAGGCATAGGGGATGCTCTTTTCTTAGCCATAAAAGCAGCAAGAAAGAGGGAAAAGCAGGGAGAGAGGGTCCGTGGCAGAGTTTAATGGGCAATGTCAAGCCACAGTGCTGGAGGATGCTCTCAGCAGTGCTGAGACAAGAAGTTTGTTTCTGCAAGGAGAGAGAGAAAGGACAAAGGTGCTGCCTTGCTCGGTGTGCTGCCAGTTGGGGTTATGTAGCAAGGGACAAGGGCCAGCACTTGCCCTGATCCCAGCAGCCTCATGAGGTAAAGAAAAAAAGCTGTAAATCTTGCAACTGCCTGCCAGATCCTCTCTGTGCATTTATCTGTCATTGCAGCCAGTGCAGGAGCAGCTCTCGTGGCACCCTGGCACAAGAACAACCAGGCAAAGGAGGTGACCAAGCATGCTGTAGGCTCAATCAGGTTTATCTTCTCCATCATAAGGCAGGATAGCTGGAGGTGGTAGAACAGGACATATGATGTGGCAACCTCCACCTTGGCTGGGACAGGGAGCTCCTTGGCACTGCTGCCTTTGTGGAGCATTTAAAGACTACTAGGGGAAAACCAGGGTGCATCCAGCTGTGGTAGTGGCTGACACAAAGGGAAGGGAAAGAGAAGAGAGTGAATCCACTGAAAGGCACAAATCCAAGCCCAAACTCCCAGCCACTTAGATTAGTTCAGAAGCAAGATAGAAAACTGAAAGAGAACAGGAGAAAGAAAGAGAGAGAAAGAGAGAAAGCAAGAGAGAAGAAACGAGACCCTGAGAAAACAACATACTATTCCCGCTCCTCTCGCTCCGTCTGCCAGCGTCGGCGCCTGGGGGCACAGAAACAGAAAGGGAGAGGTTACAACCCTGGGAGCAGGTACTGGGTCTCCTCTGTCATGGGGAGCTACGCACCCAGCACGGCTCCACACTGTCCTAGGGAAAAGAAACCTGCTGATGGTCAGACTGGAGAAGACCTTGCTTCCAGAGCCCAGCACCACTCCAACTCACAACAGCCCAGAGCCCCCAACAGCCTGGGGGCAGAGTGCTTTGCTGCCAGCCAAGGGAAAGCTGGCCTGGCTCCACACCATGGGTGCCCCAGGGAGTCCCTGAGGGACAAGGCCAGGCAGGACAACCTGCTATGGCTGCCCAACTGCCATCTAAGTTCCCCTTCCATGCCTTTCCTCCCCAGCCAACACACTTGCATGCTACCCTCCCAAAACGCTCATTCCACCCTGCACATGGGTCAAGCAGCAGCAGGTCCTGCCTGGGATCCTGGTCCTGGTGATCCACAGCTCTTACCACACCATACACTTACACATACCCTCACCAAAGGGTTGGCACCTCTCAGCCTTTCCGCCTACAGTCACTGCTCCCACTCCCTTACACCAAAGGTACTCAAGCATCAGAAAAAGACCACCTAAGTCCAGACCTGTGCATCAAGCAACCACCAATAGGCACTTACATGACCTAAGCTTTCATGTAGGTCCAGAAAGCTGAACCCTGAGGAGTTGCTGCCCTCATACAGCTATTACCTTCTCCTCTCCCCCCCTGCCCCTGCAATGTCCCTACATTGCCGATTCCCCCAGCAAGGCCAGAAAAAGAAGGGCTGAGGAGCCACAGGGACACAGCTTGTTTATCTAGTGCCATCTAGGACCACTTATTTAAACCAGAAGAGTTCCTGGTTTGGTGCTGGAAGAAAACAACTCTGCGCTGTTATGCACAGAGTGCCTAAAGAGCAGCTTGCTTGAGTCTGTATTGCCAAAGGAACCAAAGAAGCTGGAGCTCAGCCCCATCTGAGCCTTTGGGTGTGATGAGCTCGTGGAGCTGATTTGAAGGGAAGAGCCATCTACCACAGCCAGCCTTCAGAAGCCACATTTTGCCTCTAGCACGTGACAAAGCACCACAGGCACAGCAAACCACCCCTGGAGAGGGGTGGACTACCTGCACATCCCTTCTGACTTGATCCAGGAGAGTTCCTTGTTCTGCAGTGAAAGAAAATAATCACTGTCCTTCTTACTGCTGCCAACAAAAACCACCATAGCATCTCATTCTGCTGTGAAGCTGCCATCCCTAATGGGCCCTGGCTTTTGCCAACATACACTATAGCCCAAAAATGCATTGGGTAGGAAGGATCCATACCCAGACCAACTCATCAGCACTTAAGATGCAAGCTAAACTCGCCTTAGCTCAGCAGCACTGCACCTGGAAATGCCACCTACCACTTTAAAGTGCTCTTAATGAGAATGGCACCCAGCAGAGCCAAAGATACCTTCAGCGGCTTAACAAAGCCTTAACTGTGGCAGCCCTCACCCTTCCTTTGACCTTTTATCCTCTCTCTCTTCCTTCCATCTGCTGTTCCTCTGTAAGGGCTCTTGCACACCTCTGTCACTGTAGGGACCATAAGTTATATGGAGCCAGTAGCCACTCCCTGTGTTGGGAGAAGGGTGCTGTAGCAAAAAAGCCAGTAAGTGAGGATTTTTCCTGTTCCTGAAGCCCAGGGGATGCAACTAGCGTGCTTGCTTCTCCTCCCCAGCTGCCTCCAGCACATGCAGGGGTATTTACCCTTTCTGCCCCACAGAAAGAAGGGTACCATGCATGCCCTTCTCCCATGCTTACCTGTCAGCATCAGTCACCAGGGCCAGGCGTCCATAGTCCCAAGCAACTTTACGCAAAATTGAAAAGACGAACAACAGTGCCTAGAAGAGAGCAAAGGAAGAACTGTGAGATGAGGCATTGTCCAACTCTGTGCAGAGCCACAGAACAGGCAGGGCAGGAGAGGACAGAACTGCTCAGCTAACAGCACACTGAGATCATGGGACAGCACAAGTTCCCCAGGGCTGTTAAAATCAAACTATCTGGATGGCTGTGGGAGGCAGAGGTCCAGAGTGCAACACACAGTAGCCAAGTTAGCCACAGGATCAAAAGGCCCCTCAGGTCCCAGACAGGTGAGATTATCCCTACAGTACCTGTGGTCCTGCAGCTTCTAAGGAGGAACAAAGAAAGCCTTTGGGTGGGTAAAGCTGCAGGGACCTGAGACCATAAGCAGGAGGTTTGGGATTCAGGACTCACCTAATCTGACCCATGTCCTTCGGAAAATTTGCAACACCTTCCATAGGATCAGTGTGGCAGTATGTGAGTTCAGTCAATAGTGGCTAAGCCCACAGTAAGTAAGGGACATAATCAGGGAGATGATCAGGGCCACAAAGTCAGCCAGCAGCAAAGTAATGGATGGAATTTGGGGCCCACAACATTAATCACGTCCCTTCCTGGCTAATCATGGAAGAAGATGCTGAAGCAACAGTAGGCAGACTTACGAGAAAGCACATAAAATCAAGGGCTAAGACAGTGGGCACCCCTCCGAAAGGCAGCCCCTGCAGCACAGTGCTGCGGATGCGGGCACTGTAGCAGTAGTCCTTGGTGCTGTTGTTGCATGTGGAGGTTTTGCAGGTGGCCCCCGCTGAGCCAAGGGTGGCAATCACGTAGGGAAGCATCTCTACAGCTTCATTGTCTTCCCTGGGGAAAGAAGAGGAAGGCATGGTTAGAAGCACAGCAGCTGAACAACAACTGCTGGAGTTCAGGGCTTGCCTTGCCTGCTACCTGAGGCCTCCTCTGTCCTACAGGATTTCCATGGGAACCAGTGTCCAGGGATAGGTTATCTGGAGAAGCCTGCTGAACGTGAGGGTGCTGGAAAAGCCCAGGTACTTCAGCAGCTGTGGTCCCACCACCCACAGTTCCTAAGCTCTCTTCCCTGCTTCCCCACTTTCATGCCCTTTAGGTGCATCTCTCTTTCTCACAGACTGCTACTCTTCCTGGGAGATGGTGTGTCATGCCTTCCACCACAGCAGAGAGAATATTCAGGTACAGGAAAGAACAAAGGGGTGGGGTGGGGGATGAAGTCACATTTGGATGATGGAAACAAACTGCTATGGGACAGTTGCTGCATCATGATCCCACAATTTCCTTTGCCTGTCAGCGTGCCATTAACTTTATTAGGCTGAATCACCACCTTCTGCTCATTGCAGGCCTCAGCCCCCAGGTCCCAGGGCACCCATCAGGGGCTAGGTTACACCTCCTGCTTGTTTTATTCCCTTCCTCTGACTTGGATGCATTGAGATGCCACCACACAGAGGGTGGAGAGGAGGCTTGGCCTGTCGAATACTTATTTTGGTGCACCTCAGATTGCTACAAGACCTGCAGCTGGGTGTGGATCAGCACCAGTGCAGGGTCACTGCTTGGACATGGGGAGATCTTTCTCCTGTGCAGAGCAGCTCCATGTGAAACACAGAGAAGACTACGCTAGCAATGGATAAATGAAAATTGAGCATCACTGGGATGATCTAGAAATGACAAACTGACAGCAAAACCACAACCACTTTGTGTAACAGGGAGAGAAAATTCTCATCAGCTCCAAAAGGAAGCACTGATAACAGACAGGAAGACCTACCCAGGCTGCTGATCTTTGAATCTTTCCTCTTATCCAGCATCGACCAACCATCCCATAGATGCCCCCTGCCACGAGCCCTTGCAGCTCTGTGTTGGATGGTGACATTGGCAGAGAGGGCACAGGGCTCTTCCCTCCTGCTCACGGCTACATCCTGGCAATTTCCTGCCTGGCTGCAGAGATTTATCAGCATCACAACACAGCGCTGGCTTGATGATGGGCACCAAATCGTTCACTGCATTGTTCTGGAGAGCTTTGCTTCCAAGTGAGGCCTTCCAGCTCAGCTGGTATGGATGCAGAGCTGGAAACCAGCTGAAGCACCAGTGATGAAGGGCAACATAACAAGCAAAGGCCCAGCTGGGTACAGGCATGGAGGGGGTCAGCCAAATTGGAAAAGCCACCAATCAGCTTGTAAAGAGATAGTCACAGGTATAGAGCTGGAGCGGGGCTGCTGGGAGCAGAAAGTGGGAGTATAAAAGCAGGAGAAGAAAGCCAAGCCATGTGACCACAGTTGGGAAACAACTGGGAAGCCAGGCAGGATAATTCACCCTGGCTGAATTAACAAGAAACTTGGAAGCTCCAGGGGAGGGATGGGAAGAAATGATGGGATGAAACTCACCAAAGGGCAGTCACACGCTTTGGAGTGTGAATGCTTATATCCCTCTGGTTTTGCTCCCAAGTGCCAGCCTAGATGGACTCACTGCAAAGAGAAATTACTTCTCATTCCTCTTTTTGGGAATCTTGTAAACTTTTAGGTTGTAAATGGTATCTTGCAGCAACGAGTTCCAGATATTGAATAAAAGACTATGATCCTACTGCAACTGCCCAGCCTTCAGCTCTCCTTGCAGTGAGAGAAGTCAAAGAATAAAAGCCTTTGCTTTTCTAGACTTAAGTTCACTACTATTAAATGCCTTCTCTTTCCCATGACATAAGGTCTCTTCCAGCTCTAACCACTCTCACCACACACCCCAAATATATCCTCTCTTTTGACCCTATGGAAAGGTGACCAGAACCGCATACAATATCCTGAGTAGGAAAATAACCTTGGCTGCCGGAACAGCATCCTGATGTTCTGAGCATCTCTTCTTATGCTACTTCTTGTGCAGTATTTACTTCTCCAATGGCACCTCTGCACACTGAGGCCAAGTATCTCCAACCAGCCTGCAATGCTGCTTGCCCTGAGTAGCCACAGTAATTTAGAAGCCAGCCATGTCCCAGAACAAACGATTCCTTCCAATACACCTGGCTGCACACTTCTAAGGACTCACTTTCTCACTGCCTCACACCACTTCACAGGGTGTCACTTCATCTTGACAGACCTCAACAACTCCGGGGTATCAGCAGATTTTAGGCACCTTGCTGCACGTTATCTTTTCTGGATCATTAGTAACCAAGAACCTCATCCCTCTGCTCTTGTCACACTGAAATTGCTCATTCCTAGGCTTTGTTGGTGGACCCTCAGTCAATTTTTGATCCATGAATATGCACCTCTTCCAGTGGGCAGTTTTCTTAATCTTTTATGAAGGATTTCAGAGGTTTTCTGAATATCCAAGCCAGTTATACAAGCTGCCTGAATATTACCTGCTATTTTATAGAAGCACTGAAAGACCTGAAACAGATCGGGGAGGTATGATTTTCCTCTGCAGAGAACAAACTGTTTTACCTCATTCCTGCATGTTTTATAGGCCCATTTTCTGGTAGTCTTTCTACAAAATGAGGCTCACATGCTCACATTGCCCATGAGCCTACCATAATCATTATTCATACAAACCATTATACGTTCAAGATGAACTTTGCAAGTCTACGGGTAATTTAAGCCACATTTCACAGAGACAGGTCCCAGAGATGTAGTTTTTTCCCTGAAGCCTAAGTGATGGTCTGGAAGGGACTGGAGATAAGCTTTTTTGCTTCTCCAGTAACCCAACCAGAACACCCAGTAATGGAAAAGCTGGGGCATATGCCCAAGGCTTACACTGCCTTTTCATCAGCCCAGCCAAGTGGCAGTCAGCACCATTCTTTGGTATGCAAGCTCCCACTAGGCTGGTAAGCACAAGAAAGGGCTCCCCATGGAGAGAGAAGTGCTTCAGGGGTGTGGAAGGGCTGGGAAAGCTTGCAGGGATATGGTTAAAAGCTGCCTTTCCTGGTCCCTCCTTCCCCTGGTTTGCTGTAGGACAGGAGGAGCATTGCCCTGCCTGGGCTGAGATGCTAACATCAGTACAAGCATCAAGAGCCAAGGCTTAGGGAATTGGTGGGAGGCTGTTGTAATGCATAGGGTTATGGGAACCAGCCCGTGGTGTCCAGCTCCTTTCCTGACCATTAACACAGCTTTCCACCACAGCACACAGGGGGGCCAAGGAGGCAGTAAGAGCAGGACATCAAACCAGGTCCCATGCAAGCCCCAGAGCCTTCCCCTCCTGCACTATGTGCATTTAATGCTGACTTCCTCAAAACTGCAAAGACAGCATAGAAGAACATGCCAAAAGGCATTTTCAGCTCTTATTCAGCAGTTCTGGACTCCATCCCCTTCTCTGTGAGCAGTGAGAAGGGGGGAGGGAGGAATGGCAGTCCCTCTGCTTCCCCATCCCCAGAGAACCCTGCTCCCTGCCCCACACACCCAGCAGGGCTGGCATGTCCATGCTGCCCCATGTTTCCATGTCAGGAGCAGAGGCATCCTGCTTCCTAGTTGAAGGCCCTAAAGCACATCCCACTGGGTGCTGAAGAGCACCAGCTCCCACCCCCTAAGCCCTGTGTAAATGCAGTGCTGAGAACTGCTGCTCTAAAGGGCTTGTCAGGGCAGGGGCTCTCCTCCTCCTCGCCTTTGTCCTTGGCCTGGAGGTCATCACATCTTGCTGGGTTTTTCCTCTTGGACGAGCACCCATGTGGAAGCCAAGCAAGTCCGCAAGCTCTCATCCATCCATTGCAAAGGGAAAGAGGGAAGGCAGAGGCATGAGGCTAGGAAACCCAGGATGACATGCCTTGGCCTTTCCATGGCCGTGCACCAGTCTTCAGGGTGTGCATCAGGATGCTCACAGAGTCATCCTCCAGTCTGTGAAGGGCGTAACACCTAGCAGAGGCCTGAGGGGCTGTTGCAGGGCAGGGTAACAGGAGGCACCCACTGAGGAAGCTGCCTTCCCCACTTTGAACTCTGCCATGGCACAGCTTGGGCATGCAATAAAAATAGCACTGCAGGCCTCTCCAAAAGCAGCATTTCCTGTTCTCACCAGCTCATCCTGGAGTCTTTGCCCCTCATGCCCAGTGTTTGCATACTCTGCCAAACCCCTGACAACACGGAAAGAAAAAAGAGAAAGCATTCTGCTGGGACTCACGCAGGAACAATGCAGAAGCTGTACAGCTGGCTTACAGGCAGACAGATGCACTAACACGGACAAGTGTCTAGCTGCGTTCTTCCAGCCACACCACTGATGTCATGAGGAGGTGACCTGAGAAATGCCTGCAGAAAAATGTAAATCAATAAAGCATGTGCCTGCACTTGCAGGAAGCGTGATGTCAGCACACAAGCTACGTTCATTTGTTTTCTCACCAGTAAATGTTAATAACCCATCTGTAATTAGTACAGCAAGATTGTGCTCTGATACAGATACATGCCTTTATGGAAAGGTGAAAGCCTCACAACAGATCGGAGGCACAGAGACAGGCAGGATACCTGCCTGGATACCAGCAGGCTTGGCATTACAACACAAAAGATTCCCAGATTAAATAAACCCAGCAAAACTAAACCAACCCCAAATGTGCCAAATCTCTAGGATTCAGTGTTCAGGGAGGTGAGGTGCATTTTGGTTCCTGGCACCAGAGGGTGCTGGGGACATGGCCTGTACCTTGCAGACCTGCTCCTCTGGGGGCCCTTGGTCACTCAAGCACCATAGGTGGTCTGTGCCATGATGCCAGGGACCTGAGCCTGAAGGACGTGTCACCCGCTGCCAGTGCAGCAGAGACCTCCCTGCACTGGGCATTGGGAACCCTCACACAGCAGCCAGCGCTCAAAACTGAGGAAACCTTTTCACTCCCTAAACAGCCACATATGTTACTTACACCTTGCTAGTGAAGCCCAGCCTGCAGCCATGAACAGATCACAAGAAGAACACGCTGACCCTTGGAGAGCAAAGCAGGGAAAAGCCTCAGGAGAGACAGGAGGAAGGGGTCAGCAAATTAGCTGAAAGCCTTTCCCAGAGTACAGCAGTAAAAGAAAGGGATAAAAACCACTCTTGCTGCAGACAGAGTGGTAGAAAAGCTGCCCTCCACCATGTTTCAGACCTGGCATGGGGTTTTCAGGCAGCTGAGGGCTGGAGAAATGCTGACACACTGGGTGCATCAAGGAGGAACATGATCTGCAGGCCAAGGGGAAAAGCATCAAGAAGCAAATGTGCTACCAATGCATTTCAAACAAGCCTGGGCGAAGCACTGACAATCATACAATAAGGATCAGTCCTGTATCACTAGGAAGGAGAAGGACCTGCCAAAGCCCTGCATCTCTTTGCCTCCTCTCCATCTCCTTGTACAAAGTTCCCTGCATGCTTCATCATCTGTATGAGCTAGCCAGGCAGACACCAGGCCTCCAAAGCTTTGATCTGGCAGGCTCGGCTTCTTCAAAGCAAAGATGAAGCACATCCTTGTCCTGGGTCCTGGCTCCAGCTGGCTTTGCATCAGGCCTCAAATATGTGCCAGCAAAGGGCAGCACACCTTCTTCTGTGTGTGTGAGCTCCCAGCCCGTGGGCTGGCAGGTACTGTCACTGTCAGAGCCAGCCCCTGGCCCCATGCTGCTCACAGCACTGCTTCACTGCAGCTTGTGTACTGCTGGCTGTGTTCATCCTGCTGGTCCTGCTCCCAGCGCAGCTGGAAGCATGGCCAACCAGCCAAGTGCCTGGCAGGGAGAGAACTGTAATCCAACTGTAACTACAGGAATAGACCGTAACAGCAGGGAGCCTTTGGATCTATGAGGAACTGGGGTTAGATTTTCCCCTAAAGGCATCTGAGGCCTATAGAGAAAACCGAAAGAGCAAACAGGAAGGAAGCATGGCTTGCTTTCCCCCACCTGAAAGGAGGGGAACTCCTCCAGAAGCCTGCTTAAGGGCGATCGTGAAGGGACACTGATGCTTTTGAGACCCCCAGTTACTCCTTGGGGATCAGTACTGAGCTGCTCCTTTGTTTCAAAGACTTGAAATGGAGTTGTTTGAAAGACACCCTTCCCTGGGAAAATCCACTTCACAAGCTGGCTAATCTCAGCATCAGGGAAATCTTCAAGTTTGAGGTGAAACCAAGCCATTTTATTTCCACAATTTTTCTTTGACAGTCTTCCCTTGACCAGGCCACATCTCACTTCTTTCTTGGAGGTTATTTTCTGATTCATGATTTTCAATAAGGGGAAAAGCTTTTGGGTGCTATCTTCTGTGAAGGTCAGGGAACTTGTCCATTTCATGCCTCTGACCCTTTCAAGATCCCCCAGGACAGTCAGTCACAAAACCTTCCCTTTGAACATCAGCAAAACCCTTCATATGCTGCCTTCAACCACTGGAAACTGTCAGCCTTACCAAGCGATACAGATTTAGCTCCAGACAGCTCGGTCTTTATTATGCCTCTTCTACAGCAACTCCCTCCAATCTGCTGGTCGTGCCTTCAAGTCATACGGCGCCCTGAACATAATGTTCCATGCCAAGAGGGGCTGTACCACAGCTTGAAACCCTAGTATGTTACAGTTCATCCTGGTTCATCTCTACTGGCTAATCTGCCTTCATCCTCAAAGATTTTTTGGTTGCTCTAGTTCAGTGTTTTGCTCCCACGTCGTACCTTGTTGCCCTCCTGCCTCAGTTTTCACATCCCTTTGGACTAGGTGCTCCTGGGCAAGTGGTGTCCACCTCAGTTCTGGCTGTCAGGGAAGGGCTGATGGTGTCCTTATCCCCTTCCCCTCCAGGGAGGTTTGGTGGAACAGTGCAACACCGTGCTGCAGCTCTGCTGCCAAGAAGACAGTCCAACCACCTCCATCTGGCTATAAAGAACAAACACAGCCACAATACCCAGCAACAACCCCATTTGCTTTGCCTCCTGACAAACACTAGGGAGTCTCAAAGCCACATGGACATCCCTAGGGTTCCATCCATGCATCTCATCCTAGTCCACAACAAGGGCCCATTCTCCTCCTCTGCCATCAAGAGCCACCCCAACCTATCCAACAGTTCTCCACATCAATCAGCTCTCAGTCTGCATGGCAGCATCACAGCCAACCCAATTCACATTAAAATTTTGAGTGTTAGATTTCATGACTCACTGAATCAAACACCTTGGTTCCAAATATATCTGCCACTTTCCCTTCAAGCTCCTGGGCTATAAATCTACTGGAAAGAAATCAAGTTTGCCTGCCAGCTTGTACTTTATAGTCTATAAAGAAATACCACTTTCTGTCTGGCTTCCCATGTTTCCTGTAGGCATATGCTGGTAGTGATACAGAAAACACAACATAAATAGATTGAGTGGTGAGACTGATGAGGTGCTGGACTTCACGCTACATATTCTGCAGAGCAGTGGCCATATGGCAACCAAGCCCTGACTGGGAGTAAGTCCCAGAAAACTCCTCACTATCCCAGAAAACTTTCTCACCTATCACCCAACACCCCAGAAGCAGCAACTCCACCAATTCCCAATGGACATCTACTAAACCCAAGGATGTAGGCTCCACCACCTCTTAACACTGTGGACCTAGAAGCACGAGCTGATCCTCAGGGGTTGCCTTCTTGGCTATCTCCTGCATGTCTATTATCAGCGCTTATGCTGCCTGTACATGGTCTGCACCTTTCTCACAATATACCTGTGGGACCACCCCAGGTTGGCTCTTCCATACTTCATTTTTTAGGTGAGAGTGTCTACTCATACAGGATCTTTACTGTACAAGTATCACTTCGGCTTTCAAGCACTGTTAAGGACAACTTAACAGTGCATGTTAAGACCTTAGTGTTCACAATGTTTAGGTGCATGACATCTGGCTTGGCTGAAACATGGATCAAGGAGGCCTTGCCAATCCTTTATTTACTCTAAAATTTTCCATGTTCCCTTCAGTTTCTGAAGTGACCAAATGCCATCATGTCCATTTTTGCACAAGTACACATTCTTAGCAGAAGGTTTGTACCTCTCCTAGCTCTCCCTTTATCCTTTGTTCATCTCAAGCTCACCTCATCTTAAAGCTTCTTGTTTATCTCTGATCCCAATCCTCTTCTGCATAGGGGACTATAACATATTTGCCTTCCCTCACGCCCCATGCCTGTTTGTCACAGACTGAGTATTCTTATCCACAGCCAGCTTTTCCTCTTCAGCAAAGCGTATGTGCTTCTAATAAAACCAGGTTTTTGAGCTAGTTTCTCAAGGTCACATTGACTGTTTCCTCCTCCTCACTTCTGCATGACAGGAGTCTTTACCTCCTTGCAGCACAGTACTCAAAGACACAGGAATTTTGTTCACTGGTCATGACTGCAATTGCTTACCTACACAGTATGATCAGCACTTCTCGCCACAGAAACCACTGGCCGTGGAAACCACCAAGCAGCAGTAAGAAACATCTCTCAGTTGTCCAAGCTACCTCTAAGGGCTCCACAGCCAATTCCCCACCAGGGGCTGGTAGAATACCTACTGCATCTGCCCTGGAAGCATCCCTACTCCTTACTTTGCAGCATGCAAACTGTTCACTCAGATGTTATTTGGGGTAAGTTTCTCTCACGCCCAGTCCTCCGGCCCTGAGCACTGAACACATCACACTCAGCATGCACAGCGATGGGGAATTTTCTTTTGGATGGCACTTCAGAAGAGCTTCATGTCCTTTTAGCAAGTACTCCATGAAGACCCAGGAAAACTGAAACCCTGCATCAATTCAGGGATGGTGGCAAAGTGGGTGCATGGGCTGCTTAGAGCAGCATCCCTGGAGATGACGCTTAGCAGCACACAGAAAACCCCCTTTCACATCAGGAAGTGAGGAAGATTGGAACTAGCACTGAAGGGCTCACTAGCCTGTCTCTCTCATCCAGAAGAAAACACATGGAATGTAAAACTAGGATGCCTAGAGGGAAACCTCTTCCCTTGTGGGCACTGGGGGGCAAGCACCCAGGATGTTGCATGACTTCCAGCACAAGCAGCCTCTCACTGTTGCTCCTACAACAGGAGCATATACTCCAAATCCTGACATCTGCACCCTTCCTATAACAAATAAAGACTGACTCTTTTCAAAGGTCCATAAGGAAGACTGCAGCTTCAAGCGTTTGCAGTTTGCAGGCTGAGAATTTTCTCACCTTTTCCTCACCTTCCCTGTAGCTCTCCTAGGGCAGCAGCTGCCTTGCAGGGTTGGCCTACAAAGGAACCACAGCACAGGCAAGCAACAAAGGTCAACATAATCACAACCCTGCAGCAGGCAGAACTGAGCTCCTTTTATGACTCCGTGCTGAGAAGAGATTCAGCAGCCACAGCAGGAAGAGGAAAGAAGTCAATTGTTCCTCAACAACAGCAGACATCAGCAAAGGGCTCTC
This sequence comes from Psittacus erithacus, assembly GCA_009867235.2. Lineage (NCBI taxonomy): Eukaryota > Metazoa > Chordata > Aves > Psittaciformes > Psittacidae > Psittacus > Psittacus erithacus. Next base: position 17,661 of record WYDI02027767.1, on the reverse strand, counting down.
AAAGCAAGAGATCTGGATGCAGTCAGCAAGCCAGGATAGGACAGGAGAACATCTAGGAACTAGCATTCTGCATCTGCTGGGGAAATCATGACAGGAGTCAGAGCTCCAGCAAAAGCAGTACTGCCCAACCCAGGGAACAGCACCAGCACATTACACCCAGTGCAAGCACAGCACCCAGTACAACCAAGAGCAGCTGGGAAACCTTGGCCACAAGGATGTCTAACCTAGGACACTGGAAAAAACTTGAGGCTTTATGGCACCTTACACACTCTGTCCCAATGGCTGCTGAACTCCAACAAGGGAGACAGAGGCTGTGAGAAACCAATTCTGAGTTTCTGTTTGGTATGAAATAAGTGACAAAGGTCACAGAGTGAGATGGACAGTAAACACAGTCTTGAGACTGTCCCTGCCCCCAAGCCCTCATCTATGCTACAGAGAGAACTGCTGGACCTCACATGGCACATCAGTGCCAATTCCTCTTCTGCAGCATGTTTGCTCTGATGCTGCCAAGGGGATCTAATCTAGAGGCAGCTTCCCAGGAACCTTTATCTGCTGGGAAGAATGAGGGTGGAACACTTCTTTCTGAGTTGCAGGGCAGCTCAGCTGCTGGGGCTGGGGTCTGTGGGCAGGACTCACTTGCACACATCAGGCTGGGGATGCCAGGCTCTCAGCCAGCCACCAGCACTTGAGAGATGCTGACTGGGCTCTTCTTTTCAGTGGTCTCCCTCCACCCTGTGGGGCCTGGCAAAAGGAGCTAGGCTTGGCTTGGGAAAACAGGGAACAAAGCACCAGTCAGGCGCTGGGCACAGAGACGATGGCGCCTAGCTGAGACCAGGAACACCAAAGTGGTACTTCAAGGCAAGCAGCCCGGCACCCAGACCAGAGATAAAGGTGTGTGAGATGAAGTGGCTGCTTGGACTTAGAGGAGGGCACTGCATTTTCAGCAAGACATGGCAATGCAAATCTTGTGCCATCCGGACTCCATCTCAACGTTAGGCCAAACAAAGAAACAGTACTTTAACTGGGCAAAGCTGCTCTGACTCACTGTTTATCCACGGAGCTCAGCTCCACAAAAGCAAATATCAAGCCTAGGAAAGTCCACTGAAGACTTGCAGCTGGTAACCTGCACTCTTCCTGCTCACAGCCCCTGCTGAAGCCAGGGTGCTCACAGTTACTGAGACCACTGAAATCCTGACCTGACATGAAGGAGATAGCTTGGAGGTTCCCCCCAGAAGAAATGTGGAGCACACCAAATACTGTGCACCAAGGGCTGCTGGAGGTGAAGTCAGGAAGGGCCCTCCTGCCCAGATGGACAAGCATCACACAGAACTAAGACTGAATACCTGGCAGCCACCTCAGGTACGCCTGTCAGGCAGCCATACCATCTCCCAGACTCTGCTCTTCCAGACTCTGGTGTTGAAAGGAAACCAGCAGTGGGTGCTTTCCATAGGCTTGAACCTGGAGAACTCCCAGGAGCAGCTAAGCATCATAGCCTGGAGCTGCTGTAAGGCAGCCTGTGCATCTGGAGGCTGCTTTCCATGGAAAGCACACTTAAACAGTGCAAATTGGTGGGGAACTGTCTGAATGGAGCTGCAGCAGCAGCCCCAGGAGTGACCATGCTCAGAACTGCGTTGCTGTCATCCCACCACCTCTGCCGTCAGGCTAAGTCCTTCAGACTTGATCCTTATGTGACAGCAGGATCAAAAACCCATCACTTATTCTGGCCATGTTTCCCAACACCACATCTCCTTCCCAAAGCACTCCCCTGTATCCTGTGCTTCCACAGATGACTTCTAATGACAAAAGAAAAAAGCATGACAGCACTGATGGCTGGGGTTCAAGTGCCAAGCCTGGTGTGAATCTCATCTCTGATCTTGTGTTTCCATCCTTGCATGAAGTCTTCAATTTTGAAGGTCACATGATAGCCACAGGCCTAACCCTCCTCTGGACATGGGTACCAGCACACAGCACAACATGGGCAGGATGCACCAAAGCATGCCATAGGTTTCCACCAAGAAATCACACTCCTGGCTGTTCCCTTCTGTGGAAGGGGAATCCAACTGTATGGACCAATGTGAAGTGCAGCATCACACAGGTGAGCAGGAAAAATAAATAGGAGCCAGTGGACCCCAAACACAAACAGGGTATCTTCAGACAACAAAACTGGTTCACATAGTGGAGGAGGTGTGGATGCTGTTCCATACCTTGTTTCTGGATGAGGACAACACACCACATGTATTGCATGAAAACACTCACTAAAGCAGTGGCTGAGGCCTCTAATATAAAATGACACAACAGCAAGCAGTTTCCTCCAGAGTTTTCCCTATAGGCATGAAGTCTGCCTGGCCTTCCGAAACACATCACAAGAGCAGAAGTATTAAAACAATTAGTAGATTATAGCATCCTGAGATAATGACTAATTAATAACCCAGATGAGGTTACTGCTTAGTATTTCTCCCAACACAAATCTAGCTTGGGCAGCTGTATGGGCTTGTGCTTGTTAAGATGTTTCTTGAAGTATCTTCATGTGAAAGAAATCGCCCCTCCTCAGGAAAGCTCCTAAATACACACTTCAAACGCTTTCACTGAAGTCATCATAACTTAAGTACATGGCTAAATTCAAGTGTTTACCTAAAAAGGGTCAGACTTGAGCACTGTGCTCTATTTCAAGTACCAGATGTTTTCCATGTGCACTGATTATCAACCCAGCCCCAGCTGAGTGTCTCAAGGTAGAGGCAGCAAAAACCAAGTAGCTTAACCACAATTTTTCTTTGATGATGAGAAGTAGGTTCCTGCAGTACACTTCATAGCGGCTGGTTAAATAAATGACCTTAGATCAGAAAGCTTTCTTCTCTTCATGGAGAAATGGTTCTGGCAAGCATGAAAAGTATGCCACTCCTCCTGAACCCATTTCCAAACTTCATTACTGCTGCTCCTCCAAAAACACGGCTCCCCCTTCTCAGCAAAGAGACCAGAGATCCCTTGCTGTCAGGAGACATCTCACCTGCCTCTGCTATCCTTAAACTAAGCATTTTTCCAAGCACACCTTTCTAGCCTCTGGCTGTTTCCACAGCTGATGTCTCTCTCTGTGGTCAGCATCTTTCCAGCCATATTGTGCCCAAAAGTCCCAAGCACAGATGTGGCCAGAGCCAGAGAGATAGTTGTACTGTGGTCTTCTTGCTCTGCAGCACAACTTCTTTGCATTCATAGCCCGAGAGGCCAAAGAGTTCTCTTTCAGTCATATCGTAGCCAAAAATCTAAACCCCTACATCCTGTCATCCTAGCTTGTGCTCTCACTTTCCATCTCTTTCCACCACAGTGGCTGCCCATGGTGCCCAAACTGTCCATAGCAGGAGGGCAAATCAAGCCTTTGCTCATTTCCAAACAAACACAGGAGTTTGACAAGTGTCAACTGTTATATAGTGATCTTTGGTTTTCCCATTTATATCCACAAACATCCAAACATCCTAGCTGTCCCATATCTACTTTGGGACACAAACCAGAACCTTGCTGCCAGACTTTCTAACAATTAGCATCAGGGCTTGCCTGGCTCTTGGCAAACACCACCACATAACCAGCACAGCCTTTGTGTCACCATCACTGTTATGAGGGATTCTGATAAGGTCTCTTGCACTAAAGCACTCGAGTACCTCAGAGCTGCCTAGGCAGTTGTGTGATCCAGAGACTCCTGCACTCCCGCCAGGGCAGGCAACTTACAGATACCAAGAGCAGAGATGAACTCCATTAATGCATGATGGAGTAACTTCCTAACATTTGCTTTTCAGATAATGATGTGGAAGCACATGTGCTAGACTCTAGAGATAAGGCGGGAGCCTCTTTCAGGGCATTTGGCTTTTTATCGATGGAGAAAGTGCAGCTACACCACCTCATCTCACACACCAATCAGGCTGTTCCTGGGGTACCTTTTGCCTGGCTCCTCCAGCACCTCACAGTCAGCTCAGGGGAGCCAGTCCGATACTTCACAGGAAAGCACTATGCAGTGTTAGGTTTATATGACAAAACACAACCTGGACAATGCAGAGTAAGGATGGACAATGCTGCTTATTTGAGCAGCAGATCAAGCAAGGTCTCCACTCCTCAAACTGGAGAGCTTCCAGGTTCAGTTTGCACTCTGCAAGCCACCACTGCCCTCCCAAGAGCTCCCAGGCAAGCCCAACTGCTCCTTCCCCCAGTCACCCTCCCATTTGAAAGGGGAGAAAGCCACAAAGTCAGCAGCCCCCCATCAATCTAGCAGGAGGCATATCCCAGGCATGCCAACTCATAGCTCCTTCTTGAATCACAGCCACTTGCTGTGGGACATCCCCTCTCCACCCTGTGCTGCCAGGGCTGGGAGCACACCTCTCTGGCCAGCCTCCAGAGGCGAAGTCGCATGGCTGCCCTCAGAGCAAACCTGGCAGCCATGCTCTGTTCCTCCAGCACCTGAAATGGGAAAGTACAGGGATGCAGGAGGGCAACACCTTCACCAGCCTCTCCTCCTAGGCAGCCAGCCCCGCTGCTGCCACTCTACCCACCTGTTTATGCCCAACGCTTGCCATGGCAATCCTTCCACAGCTCCATAATCTAGCAGGGAGGCTGGAATTTCACCCCTGGCACCCTGCCCTCCTCTTACGCCACCCAACCGGCATCCTGATCAGAGCCTGCAAAGAATCCTGGCGTAAGGAAATCAGGCCTGTGCTAGGTGGCAGTGCCAGCCACCAGGCATAGCTTCCGGGAACTGACTGCTGGGTCTAGTGACAGAAGGACACATCCTGTCAGGGTCAAAGCTGGGACTTCCGAGATCTACCCTGCCACACACAGCTCTCCTGGGCTCCACACTGAGGGCTGCCTCCTTTACTGCAGCTCCTCAGGAATCTACAGCCCCAGCATTGCTTTGGGGCCAACACTTGTGCCCCAAGGGGCACAGTCACGCACCAGGTAGCAACAAAAATGAGATCCCTCACTTGGTGCCTTCTGTCTGGCACTACAGTGGGCCCTGCAAAGCAGCCTGGGGCAGTCATCTGCTCATCTTCAGAGTCTCACCCACACGCTGGCTTCTGGGTATATGAGTATACCTGGGTATATGAGATGCCTTCTCCTGAGTCTGGGACCATCTCAACAAGAAGAAGCTGACAGCTACCAAGCCCAAGTTTTACCTCACTGCTACTGGCTCAGTACCTCAGTCCCTACATGAAACACCTGCACAGCCCCTCAGGGATAACTGTAGCCCAACACAGCCATCTGCATCTCACTTCTTCCCCCTGAATCCTAGCTGCTTTCAATCCTCCTCTCCAATGACCCCATTCACATGTTGGTAGGGGAGGGAGGCTGTGGATGGCTTCTCAGGGTCAGGGGGACAGAGCTGGTGCTTAGGAAGCTTCTCCCAGCCACATCCACAACAGCCACTTGACAAGGGGTCACCAGTGTCTCCACATGCCTGCCAGCCAAGCTCACAGCTTCCAGGCCAAGGTCCCACTATGCCTGTGCTTACCAGCAGACAAAACTCCCAATATAGCATCAGTTACCTATTTATAACATGCTGTTTACCAACACCAAGCACTCTTGTTAGAAGTGGAGGATGAGATGAGTCAAGGAAGCATGAGCAAGGCACCTTTCTCCTGTCATGGGAAAATGAGGGGACTGTGGGAGGGTTACTTAGGGCTGGGTGCTGCAGCATGGCTGATCACCTGCAGCACGGCTGATCACCTGCAGCTCCCTCACCAATGCAAGCAGATTCAAATGCACACTCAGCATTCTTTTTACATCAGACCCTTAAGGTCTGGGAAGATCTTCCTGTGAAAGGGTGAAATCAGATTGAGCACACAGGAGTCCAACACCATCCCTTTGCAGCCTGCTCTGTGCTGCTCACCCAGGCTCTGCTCTGGTGATGGTTGCTCCATCATTGCACGTGTTCAGCACCTCTTGGTAGAGTTCAGTGTGGAGGGCTGTACAAAGCAAGGACATCTGAGACACTAATGATACCAGCCTTCAGCAGTGGGCAGAGGTGACCACAGCAAAGTTCGCTATGGGTCTTAAAGTGGGGTAGGGGGAGGAAAGGGATTACAACCCCAGGCCCCATAGCAGTGTCTCATATTTGGCATACTGTCCAGGAATATGCTCCTGAACAACAGAAGGCATGAAATGAGTACCTCCTAGGGCACCTTCAATTTTGCAGACTTTCTCAGATGCCCAAGCTATCCCCCCTCCAGGGTGGCTGGAAACAGACCCTGTGTACTGTTATTGAGCTGCACACCCATACGGCGGCAAGTCAGAGTCTTGAAGTCCATCCAGGCAAAACAACCAGTGCCAGCCCCTGAGGCTCCTCCCAGAGACACCACCACATTTTCCATTCCCCCCTCCAGGCTGCATCCAGCCATCTCCCAACGCCAGGCTCAAATTCATAGCCTCATATTTTCCTCTCTGTCTTCAAGAAAGTTATTGCTTTCCTGCCATCAAACAGCCAACATGTCTTCCACCTACCAAACTGGTAATGGACCTCCTGGCCCCATTCTTCTGCCACTTCCCGGATCAGTATCCCTTGCCATTGCACTTACTAGTCCCAAACAGGTCAGCAAGGATGTACATTTACTTTAAGAGACTGTATCGACATCTGAGTTTTTAACATTTCCTAGTGGGCTCAAGGAGGCTCAGGGGCTTTACAAGAAAGCCGCAGCTGGAGCTGGATGTGTATTCAGCAACGGCTTAAAGTCCAGTTTTGTGCCTAAACCACACTGCTTTAGCTGAGGGAATATGAGACAACATCACAGATCAGCTGCAAGAGTTTCAGCTATAAACCAGGCACACAGCTCACCCTCATGTGACATCTTTCAGCATGGTTTCTTCCCATCCAAGAGCTACGGGCTCAGTGAGGGTACAAAGCCTTCTGCACCCAATGCACTGCCAGAGGCTGAGGCACCAGCCAGTGGTGCTGTCCGTGCCCAGGATGATGCTCACCTCCTGACTCACCATGGTATTTGCTGCTGGGCCCCCACTCTTTGCCAGCTTCCCACATATCCATGTGGCAGCTCCCGGCCATTCCCACCCATGTCCCAGCCCACTGTCCCCTTCCAGCACCGACTCACCCGCCCCCAGCACTGACTCAATCCCTGCTGCTCACACATCCAGCTTGCCTCCAGCATCCCCAGACACAGGGCAAGCTGTCAGCACCGCTTTAGAGAGCAGCAGTGAAGCAGCATGGAACCATGATGCAGGACAGCCTGGCTCTGCTCTGCATCACACACAGACTGCCTGCATCTCTGCCAGCATGCTGCTGATATGCCCTGTGCCTCTGCTTCTGTCCTTTGGAATCATATAAACCCCTCCCAGGGAGATCACACAATTAATTCATGAGCATTGGGAAGACAGTTCACTTTCCAGATTAGACATACCAGCAGCACACAAGTGTTTCTTGCTGCTTGCACCCTCACAGTCAGCCAAAATGCCTATTGAGTTACTAGGAATGAAGGGTATGTCCTGCAGCTATGGTCCTCTGCTCCCACTGGTGAGGTCTGGGGAAGCAGCAGGGCACTTGCCCGTTCCTTTTGGATTTACCCCTCTTCTGGGTGAGCAACACCCGTCCTGTCCCTGCTCAAGAGCATCAACCACAGGATTAAAACCAAAGATGTTTCTGAATGCTCTCCCCGTTGTTTGCTGGGTGTAACTGCAAGTACACAAGCTTCACACTGCCTCTGCCAGTTCAAGTCAACTCCAGTGCACCTTAGGAAGTTTTGCTATTGCTGGTTTAATCTTCCATCCAAGGTCAGCACTTAGGCTCTTCAGAATAAGGTCTGCCCCCTGCCCTCGAGGGAGAGGGAAGTGGCACTGAGCAGCAAGTTTGTCTCAAAAAAGCAAGAAAGAAGGAATGAAACACTCCCCATCCACCCATGGCCTGAGTCACAGGACCTCTGCCAGCCCAAAGCATGGCCCCTCCTGTCCGTGGGCTGTGTCTGCCTTTGGATACCTGTGAGATCAGTGGTGCTGCAGAATGCTCTGCCATTCCTCATTCATGGGCATATCATTCTGTGCCTCACATGGCTCCTACATGTCACCTCCTGCTACCCACTTGTCTCCACTGTCACCTTTTCTCCTTTAGTCCTTCCCTTTCTTCTCTACCTCGGGAGGACTTCAGGTTTACATTAGGACCAGGCCAATCCCCAGCCTTACACATCAGGAACAGCATATATGCCAATCACTTTGTGTGGTTTGCTTTTCTTCTCACCCAGCATCCAGTCACTGCATTAGGAGCGTATAAACCACATCTCTGCTATTCCCTTTGGGACTTGTAGTACTAACACAGATCTGGGGAAGGAACAGAAGGTTCCTCCCCTGGCATGGCAGGCAGTAGGGTCTCCTCCTGGATCTTTTCACCTGCTGGGTTAAGAAGGGATGACCTGGTTCTTGTCCCATCATCCCCAACACAGATGCCTTAAGAAGTATGGGCAGATAAAACAACCAATCAATCTCAAATTACCCCCCTCCAGCCATGTTTGAATCTCAATCTCCCACTGATCCTAAATGCACTTGGCATGAGGCTCCTGCAGGCAAAATGGGGCATGAAAATGCACACAGGTCTAAGTAGGGAGGCAGAACAGGAATCACAAGGCAGCTGCACTCCAGTGCTGGCGTAGGAGGAAAGGGTGTTGCCCCATAACTCTGCTTGGAGTCTCCAGAGCCAGCTCTGCAAGGACAGGTTGGTGGGAAGGGTGAGCTTCACAGTCACTAACACCTTGCAAATCAAGGGGTGATCTGAAATGCTGGGAGGCAATTAAACATTGATCAGAATGACTGACAGGCTGGAAACAGCCAGGGGGAAAGAAAGGGAAGCACAGGCAGGGGCCAGACAGGCTTACCACCCTGCAGTAGCTTTTCAGGACTAGGCTGGGAGCTTCTAGTCCATGCACCCATTCGGCCACACCACCACATTCTCTACTTCCATCACTGCTTGCATGGCTTGGAGTCTATCTTCACTCAACTCTAGGCTAAAAAATTGCTTTCCTTGCTTGAAGAAAAGCAGTGGAAACAAGAGACAGAGCACATGTGCTGCAGTCCAAATAGCAAAGCCCCCTCTTCCAAAACTGTCTGACTCCTCTGTTTTCTATTTATCAGCCACACACTTCCAGCATTGCTTTCCTACCCAGACATCAGTCACCCCCATGTATTTTGAAAACAGGCTTATTAAAACTGCACACTTTCTCTACTTTGATTGCCCCATCTCTTTTCTTCACCTGATTTCTGAGCTCCAGCTAGAGTCCTGTTTGATCTTTCGCACCAAGCCAACCCCAGAGACATCTGTGAGCGCAGCTGGGTCAGACATCAAGGCAAAGACCCAAGGGATCAACATGTTTGCACAGGTGTAAGTCTGCTGCATTGATGGAAGTGCAGTTATACAGGCAAAACCGCTTCTGCTTTGAGGTGGTGAAATAAAGCCAGGCTGGGAAGCAGGGGCATTTTTGCCAAAATAATATATGAGCAGAGCAATCAAAACAGGCAGTCCTACACATCAAGCAGCCCAGAAGCTGCAAGTGTTTTGAAGGAAGCACCTAACGCACCCTACAGACATGACCCAGACCACGTTTTTACACCTTTGATTTGTGAAGGCGCATCCCTCACCTCATACCCACCAGAGGAGGGCTGAGCTATGGCTGCTGCTCCATAACACTCTTCTGTCTGGAGCTACTCAAGCTGTTCTACCATGTAGCAGCTGTCCCAGAGGAGGGGACAAATGCTTACTGGGGTTATTCCCTATAATCAAAGCTCTGCTCACATCAAATGGAACAAAGCTTGAGAGAAAACAAACCAAAGGAGTGAAACATGGGGATTTTCCCCCCTTCTCTTATAGCATATCAAAGCATTTGCTTTCCCCCTGACTCACAACCATAGTCAGGAGCTATCTACTAGCTTTGAAATTCCCCTCCTACCCCAGGCAATATTAAAACATGAAGATACGAGAGCGTGAGATTCCAGGAGCACTGGGCAGCTGGGATTTACAAGGGATACATCCTGTCAGGCACACTGGATCATCTTTATTTTTAACAGCATCACAGCGTTAGTGGGTGAAAGGGAAGTCATGGATGTAGTAAGATTTTAACAAGCCATCTGCTGCAGCATCTCACTCAGTCAAGGTTTGTTCATCGGGCTAAGGCAGAAACATCACCTCATGGACTAAAAAAAATGGATGTAATGACCCTAAATAAACTGGCAGCTCTAAGTGGCAGAGCACTGAACTGCAGGCTGGCAGGAACCAGAGGCAAGGGTGACATATGGTTCCATTCATCATTTTCACTGGCCACGGCACTTAGTCTGAAGAGGTGCTAGGTGCTGGCTGCTTCCAGGTACCTTCTTTCTTCGGCAAAGCAGCCAGGTGCTACAGAGGAAGGGATGCTAGAAATCACTCAGAGGTAGATGATGGGCTGGGGCAAGGAAAGGCAGGGAGTAATTTTGGAGGCACATGCAGACAGCAGGCATGGGTTTGCCGGAGCATCACCTTACATCAGCTGGGTCCAGACTAGTGCTTTCTTTTACCAGAGATGCCTCCTCTTAAGCTAGAGGAGTCTCAAGGAAAGGGCTTGGATACCAAGGCAGGAGCAACAAACAAGGAGAGCTTTGAAACCCAGAGAAGAAGGGTGCACTGAGAAAGCAGCAACAGGCAAAGACAGAGCTCTCCACCTGTGCAAGAGAAGGTAGAAATGGGTGTATGGCTCGGAAGGTGACCACAGCCCCAGCATCTCACCATGGGTTTTTCTTGCTGCTCTTCATGGCCTGGCATTTCTATCCTACCAAGCTAATGATACACAGTCATAAGACACATTATGCTTACGCAAGATAAGTAAGTCTCACCGTAATCTTTTCCTGATTAGATAAACAGATTGATCTCCTTCTGTTTCTCACCATAAAGCTTTCTCTCCAGCCCTCAGATTATCTTGTAACTCTTTTCTGCATTCTCTCCAAATCTTCAGCATCCTTTTCTGCGCACTGACACTGGATTTAGACAGTGTATTTTAGTCCCAGTCTTCCCAGAACCTTCTACAGCAGTGAAGCCTCATTCAAGGGCTACTCACTGATGCCCTTCCAAGCATCAAACACTTCACACTAACTGCCAGGCTTGAACCAAAGAATCTGGTGAGATTCTTTGAGCATTAACTCAACCTACTCCCAAACTCTGGTAATACCAACATTTTCTCCTTTCCTGTCTAGTCAGAGTCTCCTTATCAGACAGCAACCCTTCTAAGTACAGCTTTCTAACTGGTTGTGGGTCCACCTGAGGGACTCTTCTTATCTCCTGCCCCTTCCTCATTTGTCTATGAGGCTGACCCTTGGGTCAGTAGCACAGATTGACACAAGTCAAGACGTATTACATCTATCACCCCTGCTCAGCCACTGGGCAAGACATCCTTTCAGGCAAGGCTGTTGACCAACTTGACATTGTACACGCCAAATAAATGCACACTGGTGGATTTTTAATCAGCACGTTCTCCCACCTCCTCAAAAGATACACACTAACTGCTTAACAGTTGATTCCTGATTGCTTAAACAGGATGTTGTACTGCCATTCTTTCTCCTTGTATTTCAAGGGATCAAGCCATGAAATACCAGATGTTCTGCAAGGTGGCTGCTCATCATGCAAAAGTTGCCTTAAGTCTATCCTTTAAGTACTTCCAGGGAAATTTTACAAAACTTTGCCCACATGACCACATCTACCTTACCTAAAGTCTTGCTACTTGTTCCAATTTGTGCTTGGATTTGCTTTTTAACATTAATTCCTTTAAGAACTTTGTACCCTGACCTTCTTTGCAAGGTGAGGACAAAGTTCTTACTGTCACATTTTATTGTTCCTCTTCTCCATGTACACAGAAGCCAATTCTCTCTTCTATCCAATAGCTGCATCAGCTCCTTCTGCCCTAGCTGGGAGATCACACTGAGTTTTACATCCAGCACAAATCCGGTTTCTTTCTCTCAAATTTATAACTTTGCAACTCATGCCAAATCAAGCTGCCTTTTCTGTGTTGTGGGTAATAGCAAGACCCTGGGCAGCTACCGCAGTTCAGCAGACACACACCAGTTCATTTCCAGGTCTGTATCTCAAGCATAGAGATCTCAAGAACCCAGCAAAACCAAATCACCAGCTTGCATACGCAGTCATCCTGGAGAAGATGTCAGCTTTACCAGCATCACCTGAGAGCCTCCTGAGTCCAGTGGTTTCACACAGAGGCAGTCTAGACCATATTCACAGGGAGTTGAGGGATTAATCCCTTTTAGGATCTTCATTTGAAACTGAAAACACTAACTTTTTGACTCAAGAGCCCAAGAAACCCAAGATCAGTGTAGAGACCCTTGTCAGTCACTGCCATGATCTTTGACCTCCAAGAAGATGACATCAGATGTTGATAATTTCAAGCAGAAGACAAGGCCTGACGCCAGCTGAGCTTCCTCATGCTAAGGTTGTCTCATTCCCTGGCTTGATGAAGGGACCTAAGACAGAGCCTACTACAGGATGCTCTTCTAACTAGCAAAAGCAGGGCCCAGGCCAACGCACAGCTCCCCTGCTAAATGCACTCTGGTAATACTCCTGTCAGCAACACATCAAGAGACAGCTGGATCCTCTGAGGGAACCTGTCAGAGCTGCTCTTCAATGCAGGTCAACAGGAGAGATCACAGCATCTCCCCCTGAGCCACACCACATGGCCTCCTTGTTGGCGTAACAGAGCCAGAGGTCACATCAGTGGCAGCTGTCTCCTTGCAGGGCAATGCTTTGCACTGAGCCAGGAGCAGAAACCAGCATGGAAACTAGCAGGAACATCCCTAGCGGAAAGGGATGTCAAAAGGAACAGGGTGTCAAAGCAAGCAACTGCTCCACACACAGAATTACAGGGTTACAGAGGGGATGAGCACACTGGATGCAGGGACTCACAGGTGTAGCTCTGGGCACATACAGTCCTTCTAGGGAAGGACAGGCAACGGTCAGACAGGAAAGGTCCACAGCAGCCACTCTTCCAGCTAGAGAAAAGCAGGGGTTTTTTTATAGCTTGCTGCTCAGAGGCAGTGATGGTTCAGGAAAGCAACTGCAGAACATACTGAAAACAGGCAGACATAAATCCTGTCTGCAACTGCTTTCTCCTGGTGCTGATGCAATACACTGCCTTTCAGACACACAGTCCCTTAAGAGATCCAGCCTCTTTCTTTAAGGCAATAGCACAAAGATCTTCCCAGACTGGGGGACACAAATAGGAATCTTCAAAACCTTGCTTTAAGCCAGACCTGTACTAGTAACTGCCAATTTCTCTGGGGAAAAGCAGCACACATAAAACAAGACCTCTCTCTCTTCCCAGCACAATAACCACGTGGGCAGAAGCTGCTGGCATCATCAATTAGACCAAAGCACATCAAGAACAGGAGATCTTGCTCAAGAGATGCAGTAGGCTATGCCAGCATGATGCCTATCTTGCCTATATAAGCTGTGTAGCCACCATATGAGCTTGGCCTAAGGAGAGCACAGGGACACTGGGAAAGCATTCCCACTCCCCCACCTATTTTTATGAGGGATGGGGAGGAAAGGACTTGAAAGCACAAGAGGGAGAACAGCAGACATGCAATATCAACATGCAAGGGCCGGGGGGGGAACAGGAGTATTTCTAACACTGCTTAGCAATCATGCGCAGGGAACGCATAATGAGCATGCAGAGACAGCCCTGGGAAGGGCAGCAAGCACTGCACAGAGAAGCACAAAGGAAAATGTTCTGCATCTTGCACTTACCAAGAGTCTCGGGCTTCCTGCAGCTAATCTCTATTTGGAGCAGAGGGCAGACACTCAGCTCCATGCTGGACAGACATGAAGGGAGAGGGCAGTGCCAACCACAGGCCTGCAGGCTCGGAGAAAAGCCATTTCATACTGCAAGCCTTTGCTCTACAAGCTTGGCACCGGTTTCACCAGTCTTGCCCCTTGTCTTGCAGAGTGCATACACGCATGCATGTTTCTTATTCATTTCCTGATTTTTGTTTTTCTCCTTTTAACCAATTTTCTAGCCAATGCACCAGGCCTGCCCTCCCCCCTGCCTCCCCTGAGTTAGAGAGCTGCCAACAGGCTGAGGCCTGCAGGCAGAGAGATGCCTCCTGAGAAGTCCATGCTCAGGGCAGCTTCTGCACACAGCTCCCCAGATGGCTGGTGAGACAAGGAGTCCTTCCCAACAAGAGCCTGAGCTACACAGGGCACAAGAGAGAGGCTGAAGGCCGCAGTTCCAGGCAGCAGGCATTTCCACGATGAGCGCAAAGATGAGCATGCCCCACGCCACAGCCCCTCAAAACTAGAGCATCAGGACCAGCCACACACTTGTGAAAATCAAAGTGGTGGAGGGATACAGGGACTCCCTCCCTGCCTGGAAACCTGCAAGCAAGCTCCGAGCTCCCCAGGCTCATTTGCAGAGCCAGGAGAAACAGCAGACAGCTGTGCTTAGACCAAACACAGGAGAACCTTCCTCTGACTCAGGCAGCACCCCAGAGGCCACAGCCCATTTGAGGCTCTTCTGTTCACCCTGCAATGCCTCCCTCCTGAGCCATCAGGCAACACTTGGGACCCTGCAGAGCCAGCTGAGGCAGTAGCAAACCTGCCCCTTTGCTTCAGGCTCCAAGCAGGGCCTCCGACTCCTTGTTCAAGAGACAGAGAGAACAGGCAGCAGGCTGGCACACCAGCTGCTCGCCACAGGAGCCACCAGGCAGGCGGGGGGGGGAGGTCAGGATGGCTGCTGGGCTCAACACAGCATGCTGCCAAGCAAGCTCTCACTGGCAGGAAGGAGGTAGGGCAGGAGAAGCTGGAGGGGCTGCCACCAAGGATTTCTCCCCCTCTCCTTGGTTCCCACCCATTGGAAAGCAGCTGATAGATTAAAAAAGCCTTTACAGTACTGTCATTCAAGGACATGGAAACAATCTCCATTTGCCAAACATTCCCATCATTTTGTCTCATCTATGCACCACAAAAAGCCCCGGCAAAGATCCAGCCCCAGCAAGCCTTATCATTCTTGCCCATCCTTACCCACTGCGTAGCTCCGAGATGCTTTGATATGTAAATCAGGCACAGGATCTATAACCAGCACCGTCCGCAATTCACAGCGTGCGGGGTATATCCTACACCACGGCCTCCTCCGGCACAAAGCAGGCGCCCCACGGCTGCGCAGGCTTCACGTCAGACAGCGCAGGTCCCGCTGTCCTTCCTGCGAGTGGGAGGTGCCGCCTGCACAGCCCCGGGGTCCCCGGCACACAGCCTCACCCTGGCCTTCAGGACGAGGATGGGGCTCTTACAGAAAGAGACACGGGCTGGGTTCACCTCGGTGTGCACGGGGAGAGTGTCAGAGGAGCCTCTGGCAGGACACTGCGGGGCCCCCTGTGACCTGTGTCACTCCAGGGCTCAAGGAAAGCATAATTAGCAGCAGACAAAAAGCAGGCCCTCAGCACTGCCAGCTCTCAGGCTTTCATTGCAGATCTCACACTATCTGGGATTTCCAAAGTCCTCCTTCTCACAACAAAGCAGCTTCATGGGGATATTTATAAAAATAAATAAATAAATAAAATCCCCAAGCAAGCTCCTAGCCCATTTTATTGCTGAAGAAAGCAAAAAAATATCACCAAGGATATTTTAAAAGCCCTGAAGGAAAAAATAAACACCACAACATAAACAAACAAGAAGCAAAGCCCTCGGTATTTTTCTTTTCCTGACTCAACTCGCAGCTTCAGGACATTTCAGGATAGTCACACCACACTCTGGTCAAAGGGAAGAACATGGAGCATTGCAAACCCCCACGGCAATGCCTTCTTCACAAGAAAACTGACACCCTCAGAAAATACAGTAGCTTTAGTTCCTTCCAAGGTTACCGAAGACAGGAACAGACAAAAATAGAGCTAAGAGTGCAACAAAACATACTTATGAGCCAAAGCAGAATGTCTTCCCAACCCCCTCAAAGGCATCTTCTTTCATGTTTATCGTGCTCCCATGGTACCCAGGTAAAGACTGCAGAAAAGGCTTCTCTCCCTGTAAAGGCAATGTGTGTTCCTACCACTAAAAGGCTTGAGATGAAAAGGCCTTTCCTAGGCAGATCCCAGCTAATTGCCATCATTAGAAGCAACGTCCTTAATGCTTTGCTATTTTTGGTTTGAAGAGTCCTCCTGAACTTGGTTTTAAGCTGAGTGGTCAGCTTTCCAATCTCTCAGAGCATTACCAGAATAAAGGCTATTAGGGACTACATAGCATGAGCGTTTAGAGGGGAAGGGTACCAGTCCTGCACTTATGAAGGCTTTGTCGCACGCCCAGGTGGGGCATTTGCAGGACCATCCAAGAGGCACCTACCTGTGCCCTACAACCCTCTGGTAGCTTTGTGACCACTGCTAATTGGACGCTCCTGTTCTGCAGCCGGTGGTTTTCCATGTGTGCTTACTCCAGAGGACACTTCCACCATAACAGACAAATCCAGGGGGGAGGCTCCTCAAGGACTATGAACAACCAAATTAGCCACCTTGAGAATGCACCAACTGGCCTTTTGCTTCCATCTCCTACCTACTATCAAGGGAAGAGCAGAGAAGGGAGGTGCCCAGAATCCCAAATTCCCCAAACACTTGGTCTCTATCCAGCTGAGAGTTATCAAACCTGCTCTGAGCACTGGACTGACTGCAACCTCATCATAGGCTTCTGGCATGATGCCTCCAGCAGGTAGATCCACACACAGCGCATTCTAGGAGAGGAGGAGAAACCATGGTTTGCTGATTTGGAGGGAATGGCAATCAAGACAAGAGCAGAAAGTGACTGCCCGACTGCGTAGCAATGGGCACAAGCCCTATCTGACAGCTCCTTGCTAAGTTCTCCAGGGTATGAGAGGTAGGGCCGGTACCAGCCCGCTGCGCTCACCCGTGAAACATCACTCCTGCCTCCCTGCTGCCCTCCGCCACAGCGATGCCTGGAGGACAGGCAGGGAGGACAAGCAGCTCTCCAGCACGCACAAAAGCAGGCTCAGCACCTCCGACGCGACCGCGGGTGTGATGGTAGCCGGTGCCACCCCACAGAAACCCAGGGGTCTGAGGACCTCCGGGGCGCAGCAACCACGGTACTCAGCCGCGGCCGAACCGAGGACCACGATACAAGATGGGCGAAAATCCCCGGAACATCCCGCCGCTCCGCTTCCACGCAGCGCCGGCGGGCCTCGCCTGGCAGCGCAGGCCTCTCCGAGGGAGCCGCGCCCGGGCGCGCCCCCAGCCCGCTCCACTCCGCCTCAAAGATGGCAGCGGCGCCCCCCGCCCCGCTGCCCCCGCTGAGGGGCTCCGCGCAACAGCAGCGCCGCCCGGCCCTGCCCGCACCAACCGAAGATGCGGCCGCTGCCCTTCCCTCAGCCCCCCATCTCGACAAGCACCGAGGCGGCGGCTCGCTGCGGCCCCGGGCTCGCCCGGCCTGCAGGTAGCCGCGGCCACCGCGCCCTGCCGTGCCGCAGCTCGCCGCGCCGACGACTCACTTACCCGGTGTCAGGCGCGTACTGGTTTCAAAGGGGCCGTCGCCCCGCTTCTTAGGGTCGGGCCGGGCCGGGCCAGGCGGCGCGGTACCGCGCTGCGCCGCGCACGGGAGCAAGCGGCGAGCGCCCGGCTGGGCTGGGCTGGGCTCGGCTCGGTTCGGCTGGGCGCGGGGCGGGGCGGGGC
>WYDI02027766.1:30773-49132 GCA_009867235.2 Psittacus erithacus | reverse complement strand
CCAGGTTGGACACAGGGGCTTGGAGCAAGCTGCTCTAGTGGAAGGTGTCCCTGCCCGCGGCAGGGGTTGGAGCTGGATGAACTTTGAGGTCCCTTCAACCCAAACCAGGCTGGGATTTTGGGATTCTATGAGTACAAATTAGCATTCCACAAAAAGGAACTCCATAGATGCCAGTCTGCAATGCAAGGTACCGGTCCCACACAGCTAGCATTGGCACAGGAGCTAAAGAAAATTGGGAAGCTAGTGATTATCATGAGGTTGTGCATCCCACAGTTCTTCCTCCAGTTTTTTCTTGCTACCCTGACAACACTGTGTTACCCTTCATCTTGTTTTCATTGTCTAGGGAGACAGAAATCCATGGCTTATAGCCACCTCAGCACGAGCTGCTCCAGCCCAAGTCGCACAGCCAGTGCTCTGCAGTACAACACATCCCAGCTGACTCCTCCAAAGCACCAGCCAACCCGTCTGTCCCCAGGGGGCCCATCAACTCTTTAGTTTATCTCCCAAGTGCCTGGTTTGATGGCAGGAAACGCACTGACTCACTCACTGCCCCCCAGCAACAGAAATACAAAAGTGAGGCTCATTATTAGGAGTAGTCAAAGATCTTCCAGCAAAACAGAAGCTCCCCTCCCCACCAAATGTGAAAACGATGGGATTGAAGATCCATCATAGCTCTCAAAGAAGCAGAAGGCTTTTTTGCCTGCACTCCAAGCGCAGGCAGCAAGGCTGAGCAGCAGCAAGGCTTAGATGCCAACAAGCTGCTGCAACTTTAACATTTCCCCCTCAACCGCACTCAGCTCCAGCCTGATGGGTCCCACTGTCGTTTCTCTAGGAAAATTTCTTACTTCAGTCCTAAAGCCATTTCTATTCCACACAAGAATTCCTTTTCCCTTTTATTGTTGGAAACTGAGATTCGAAATGGCAATAAATCACCACGTAGCACGAGCCTTGCCTGCACACAGACTCACCTGCAGTGAAAGGCACGCCAAGCACTAAGTCCAGTCAATTGAAATAACCAGCTCAGCAAGCCCACACCACCCAGCACACCCATGATCCAGCAGCCCTCTGGATAACAACAAGGACAACAAACAGAAACAAAACAGTAGCCCAGGAAGGTCAGGAGCTTCACATGCACACGGCCTTGCCAAAGACAACCCAAGGGCTTGATGAGTACTAACACAGCCAAGGGCCCATGCTGTGCTCTCCATTCTCTGCATGAGCTTGCAGATGTTCCCAGCGCCAGCCTCCAGCTTCGCTGAGAGCAGGGGGCCTTTCACAACCTCCCACCCTCCAACTCTCAGCGTGTGCATCCCCTCATGGTGCTTGTCAGCGAGGGAATTGACTCAGTGAAGGACTCCAGTCATTAGCATTCAGCCTAGCTTCCCAGCAAAGTGGCTTCAAGAACCACAGAGGACACCCCACATCTAGGACCAGATCCCCTCCCTCTGTTGACTTTGTGCAGCCCTAAAGAAGTCACGTTATTACTCAGTGCTTTTGTTTTCCCTTGCTGGACAGGGCCAAAGTGATTCCTTACTTGGTGCTTTTTCCTTCTTGAGCTTGCCTCATTCATCCACAGAATTACATCAGGGATTTTCTTCTGGCGTTGGCTCAGGGCGTCCCTCTTTTGTCTCCATCTACAGAGTTAAGCCCTGTAAGAAAGGACACAGACATAGCCCTCAAACTCCAGGTCTCCTGCAACTGCTCCAGCAGCCTCTAAACCTCACCCAGATATTTCACCAGGAGGCAAGCTCCTTGCCACAACCCTCCCAAAGTGCTGTTACTTGGTACCAATCACATCCCCCAAGTAAGGGTCTGTCCAGTGCTGCAGAAAGCCCAGGAAGAGGAGCTCCTGTCTTGGGTGGTCCAACAGCTTTGTCAGCCCATAACTTCATGACAGCACTCATTTTCTTTTTGGTGGTGTCCCACCAGTCAGTGGTAGCAGGACCTAGACTAAATATATGGCGTGAAAAACAAGACTCCACTTATGTCACTTCATTCACTGATGATGGTGATTTAGGTTCTGATGAAACGAGTGGTCAAAACAAGAGAAGGTCACAAGATTTAGCTTCATACCAAAGGTCTTGGGTTTTGATAGTCTGATGTCAAATATTTCTGCAAGGTAATGATGTCTGCATAGCCCTTGGACAGCCTAAAGCATAAGATGTTCCAGACACACTTATGAAAAGCATTACCTGTTGTGTCCCTTTGGGTAGATTTACATCAGATATGAGGAAGAAATTCTTCACTTCAAATTCATGCTAGTTGAAAAATCTGATACACATTAGGAACACGACACTGATTCCTAAGTCATATTTCTTTGACGGCAGCAAAGCAGAGCTGATAGGGCTGTTATCTGTGAAGCCCAGTAAATAGCACCTTGCTGTTGTTTAAATGAATTACACAGATGGAGGCATTGACATTCCAATGTCAAGGGAGGGTAGTTCCCTGGGATCCAAGGCTCCAGGAACTTGCTTGTCACCCCAAGTGTGTGGCTCAATAGTAGGTTCTGCAACAGACCCGTGAAAGTTCTTGGGAAAGTTCAGACCTGGTGTTTGGGTTGGGGGTTGTTTTGGTTCTTTGAAGGTAGGTTTGCACGTTTGAAAGGAAGGGAATTGTTCCTGCCTGCAGGGCTGTATCCTCTCTCCAAGGCAGAGCTGCCTTTCCCACCAGCAAACCCAAGCGCAGAACCCAGTGGTCACCAGTAACACCAGGGGCATGAACAAACATACCAAGGGCCTTTACAAAGCAGATTAAAGAAGAGCATTTAACATTAATTAGCTGCAATAAATTCATCGGGAGCCAGAGGGAAGACATTTTACTGCAAGAACTTTATTGCACTATGCTCAAGTGCTCAACCAAGTCTTGTGCTACTGGACATCGGTCACAGTTACACCCCCCTTTGTGTCTACACTCTATGACAGTCTGCACTTTCCACTATTTTTCCTCAATTAAGGCTGCAGAATCATAGTATAGGATACTTAGTACAGTAAAAATCAAGAGTAAAACTAGGGGGAAGAATGCAGTTATACACATAGCATGTAAAAGTTGATTTTACTGTTCTTCAGAAGGGCTTGGGGTTTGGTTTTTAATCCATCTCAACACCTTCCCCTCTAACCTGATTTCCACCATCTGCCAACCCAGCCTTAGCTACCAGTATTTCATTTGACTAGAAACATCTTTTTTACTTTGCAGAAACAGTTAGAACATTAGGTTTCTAGTTTGCAAGGGGAGGGTAAAGCCCATTTCAGCATCTTCTACCTTCCACATGGACTCAAACACAACCAGATACATTATTTCCCTAATGAAGGCATCGACATCACAAACACTTTTGTGTCTCCTTTATCTATTAATCAGAAACATTACACATCTTAAAGGGAGGAAGGAACTCAGTACACCACCACAGCTTGAGTCAGGCTCAAGGCAAGCTCTGTGGAGCTTGGTGTTTTCTAGCCATGGACCCTAAACAGGTCTGTCAGCAGCTCTATGAGGGGAGCAGCTTCACAAGTGCCATTATTTTTAGCTTAAATTTATAAATCCAAGAATAGAATTCCATAAGGCCATTACCTGTGTTCTGAAAACATCTGCCCAGTTAACCTGTAGACTAAAAGCAGAAATCCAGAATAGGAAGAAATCCTGTGAAGCAGCTCACATCACCCGAGGCTGAAGCATAGAGACGGATATCAACCTACTACCACAGATCCAGACCAACAACAGCCTTTGGTGCTTCACAGCAGATGACAGGAGAGTAGGACACTAAACCTGTATTTAGAGCCCTCAATGGCTCAATATTACAGATATAATGTCAAGTTCAAAGCATATGAGGTCACTTCTGGGGCAGGGCACTAAGTTAACATGTATTTGGTAGAAGTAGCCTGGTTGAAACTACTTATTAAAGGCTGCAACATGACTTGTTCACTGACAACACCAATGGCCTACAAAGAGAACGTGGTGCCAGTTCACACTCCAAAAATGAGTGTGTTTCTAGCCTGCCAATGATGAATGAGAGGCATGCTGCTGTATAACTAGAGATTTTCTCTCCAAAAGAGCCTAATAAAAAACCAAGGCAATCAGTGGCTAAATAGAGCCGTACATGAGGGCTAGTCTGGGAAAAGACCCATACACAAGGCATTTATTCATGGACCACCTTTCTATGTGCATCCCACCTTTACCTCAGATGCGATACAAATGAGACCCTCCCCAAAATCCTCATTTACTGCGTTCAGCAAGGCAGAGAATCTGGACAGCAGCAAAAAGCCTTTTCCTCTTCCTTATGACAGCTTAATTCATTTTAAGTCCTTGTCTGAATCATCCCTTGGGCATCAGTCTTCTGCCAGGATAGATTTTCTATCTAGCAACAGAAAGACAATTAACATCTCAGCCAAATGCTTTGGAAAGGTAAGACAGAGACACACACACATGCTGCACACACTCAGTTAAAGCACAACCTTGTACCCATTAGAAAAGGCCTTTAGCAGAGTTACCAGAAGCATCAGGCAGAGAATCTTCTGCTCAAGCCCGCCAGGAAGGTTTCTCACACCTGCAGAGCCTGAACACCATGTACACATATAACAGACATCACCCAGTCTCTAGAATTTGCCCAGGCTGGGCTTAAGGCTGCAAGACTGCTCCCATCCAGCACCAAATGCTCCTCCTGTGCCTCAACCAGGGCCCAGCAAGGTGAAAAACAAGGCAACTCCATTTCAAAGAGCCCTTTTAAATAGGAATTAATTCATCAGGCCCTAATCTCAGGGAACTTTCCTCCAATCAAGAAAACAGTTTCTGCACAAGCCAATGCTCTGCTGGTTTTCCTTAGACATAAAATTTACTTTATTTCTTTTCTTAAAAAGTTAAAAATACAGAAGATTCAGAAACTGAGTTTCTCCCTGCAGATGTTCCAACTGCAGCTCAAGGAGAAAACAATCCTTCACTGAAATGTTGCTCTTAGGTTTGCGTTTAGATTTTTATTGTTTTTCAATCATCACCACCATTAGGACAGAGGCTGAGGTCACTGACTGACTCCCCCCAATCTGATGACGTAGTTTGATTCCAGATTCACATTTCCAGGTGCCAAGAGTCCAGAAAAGAGCCATGCTAACTTCTGCCTTCGTTTGAGATTATGCTTTATTGAACACAGCAGTGACCGTTGGCATCTTTGAAGCGTAATCGCATCTTAGGCCGGTATTTTTCAAGGTAAAGCAGCTGTTTGGAATTGAAAGCTCCCCTCCTTTTCCTAAAACAAAGAGAATGAAGGCTAATATCAATGGAAAAAGTACTGCTTTGATCGCCACACCCCCCCAGGCAGACCAGTCCTCTGTTCAAAGCCTTCCTGTAGCTACAAACCAGCATTTCTGGCTCAGTTCTGTATCCACGGACTCCCTGAGGAGGGACAAACCAGGCCAGTTCATTGCCTACATGTCAAAATATCAAAGTTCAGGTAACAAATTTCAGTCTGTTTTCTTGGATTAGAGAGTTTATTTCCATCAGCAGCAGCAGCTACTGAACAACATCAAGGTTACTCTTTCCTTGCAGGTGCATGGGCTACTTCTATTAGCTAAGCAAGACCATGACATTCAGATACAAACATGTAAGAGGTTCTCAAGAAAGAGCTTCTTGGGATAAAGGTATCATCCCCAAAACAAGAAAAAGGGAATTTAAGTAAATTAAAATTCAGGAAGATCTCTCCACAGCAATACAGTTCACAGAGGGAACTGAGGACCCTGGGAGGCTGTAAAAGGATGAATTGGTTTTTTTTGGCAAAGCTCATTCAACATAAATCGCACCTGCTGGGCTTCATCTCAAGACATGATGCTATCACTAAACCAGCAGAGCTTGGCAGCCTCATCCTTCATCACATTTGTTAGTTTTCCAGACATTTCCTGGGTGGGTAACTCTCTCCATATGACACACAGGAGTGCTGGTGCTCATGTGCTGGCCCACCCACACTACCATTTATGTCAATTTCATTAGGAGCAACTAATCCACGGTCAGGTCATCCACTATTTTTACAGCCCCAGCCTGGACATTTTTTCCTCCCAGGTTCAAAATCTTTGAGTGTCAAGTCAATGGCTCAATACATAAGCCCAGGTTTAATACATGTATATATATAACAACAACAAAAGAGAGGGAGAGAGACCCCATTTTAATCCTCATCTCCAAACAGAGGAAAGGGCACAAGCCTCAGTGTTCACATCAAAGTCATGCCCACCAGGTCAGGATATAAGTACTAGAAATCAAATCAGAAAGCTAGTGACTTCTGCTGCAGATACTGTTCAAATAACAACATAAATGAGAGATTTCTTGAGCAAAGGGATGCCGGGGACGGCATAGAAAGAGTTAACAAATGAATCCAGGCTTTATCACCCTGGCTGGGCCTGAGCCCCGGGAACATCAAAGGAAACACCAGGTGTTAATGGCCTAATTGGCCTGAGCCTTGGGAACTGTGGAGAACATAATGAATGGGAAAGATGGGTTAGCAAGACAATGCAGGCTGTTTGCAAGATAAAGCAGGATGTGCTGCAATCTTCAGATGCTTTGCTAACTTGGGATGATAAGGGAGTGAACCAGTGGAAAGTTACTGCTTAGCACTCAGGAGACTATAAAAGAGATGTGCAACACTAAATAAATGGCTTCTACTTGATTCACATTGGATTGCACGGAGTCCATTCACTGTTCCGCGGCAAAGGGAAGTTTAACTTACTGCCTTATAAACTGAACTGCATCTTCGTACTTCATTCCACATTCAATGAGAGCAAGTGCAACCAGTACAGGAGCCCTAAAGGAGAGGAATCAGTATTTTAGGAAGATCTAGAGAAACAATACATTAAATCCCTCAAAATACATCAAGTTAATCTGTAAACAGCTTCAGTACTTCCTCTGTAAGCCTTATCTATAGAACGACATTTGCCTGCTGAGTACCTAATGCAAAATTTCTTTTAGTAGACAGCTTCATTTCCTCCTAGCCCACAGAATAAACAGAACATTCAGAGGTTACATTTGGGAATACGAATTTAGCATTGAGCTCTCCTGAATCAGACATTTTAAATTATTACTTCATCTTGAAAGGAAGTTCTTTGCAAAGAAGGAAGTTGAGGGGAGAGGAGAGAAACATCAGCCCTCATGTGAGCAAGAAAATACAAGTGTAACTCCTGAAACCAAAGTGAAGCCACTTTAGAGGGAGAAAGTCATTGAATTGGTTTTTCTAAATGCTCTTTAATTATTCTCACATCCTTAATAGTGCATCGGTTGAAAAGGCAGAAATTAAAAACTGTACAGCTTTAGAAATTGCAGCACATGTGTCAAGAAGCCCAAGAGATTTTCAGCAGAAAGACACCTTCAAATGAATAGCACCTCCAACTGCTTGTGTCTTTCCTGACAGGAGTGTTCTCAACAACCTCACCATGGTTTTCCTTCCATCCTTGATAGGAGTTATGAAACCACTCAAGATTAAGTCACAGTAAGTCTCTCTTGCTTTAATGGCACAAACCTGCTGCTGCTTTAAAGTGGTAAGTGTGAGAAAACGCAGGAATTGGCACTTATTAACACCCTCCCTGACCTTCCAGATGAACTAATTTTTAAGTCCAGTACAAAAAGAAGCCAGCAAAACACCAACCTTCCCAACCCTGCAACACAGTGAACAGCAATACAGCAGCCAGGCTCCTCACGGAATTTGGATTTCAACAGGTTGAGCCAATCATCAACTATTTGACTGGGAGGTGGCGCTCCATCATCAAATGGCCAGTCCTTTGAAGGAAAGAAAAAGGCATTAGTGACATGGATTTCAAACCACAGTCAACAGCAAGGTAACCGGAACTGGGAGAAAGAAAATACTGCATCAGCAAGAAGTGCGTACTACAAACAGATCTATTTTTCTGGCTGCACAGAAGCTGGAAAGTCAATATAATGCAACCCTAAATGTTTTACAACCATTAAACTGCACTTTTCAATAACATTTCAATAAAACTCTATACGAGCTCCTGTGTGGCATAGAATTTTCAGAAAAATAGCTGCCTTGGAAATCTGTTTGTCCTGGGCTCCATTTTATTAAAAATCTGTAAAAATCAAGACATTTCAAATAAACATGTGAGAAATAAGAACTCTGCAGACTTTTGCCTGTGGTTATGACAACCTTTCAAAGTGCTATTTGTACTTCAGACTGTACAAAGAAGCTACTTCCTAACAATTCAAGGGGATCAGCAGAGAACGTTCTTCCTAACAACTCAACTTGTCCAGCTGCCATGAATCCAGTCAGCAAGACAGTTCAAGTCCAAATCCTGCAGTCCATTCACAACCAAGAAGAGTGCTCAGACATCAGTCAAGTCACCAACCAAGCAGCATTTACAGCTAATTTTCTGCCTACTAAAGGGGCAGCCACCATTTCACTACCCAGATCACATCTGATAGCATTACCATGCCTGTCAATCAAAATTGTACGTCAGAAGCTTCCCATTTCCCTGAAGTCACAAGCACTCTCCTGGAACTTGTACTAAGTGCAATACATGTCCTACATTTCAGGACCATCATGTGCTTTATAATCTTCTCAAGACAACAGGGAGTGCTGCAGAAAGAGCACTCCCAGATGCAAGGGAAAAAATAATACTTAGTAGTTATTTAGTACTTTTCATTAGACTGCAACGCATTTTACGAGAGAGATTCATAGCCAGAGCTTTGTATTATTCAGCCATCTCTCCAAATGGCAGGGAAATGGCTTTGAAAGGAGCCGTCTTCTTCCCTCGCTGGCTAGAAACAGGTCTTTCATGTAGTGTCTTGAGAACAGCTTAATATGAGGTAATACTCTGTGAAGCCTTAAAGCAGCACGCAGAAACTGAGCAAGTACAACCAAAGGTAAAAAAAACCCTCCAGGCCTTCCCTTTTGAAATACAATTACTGTCACCCTGATACTTCCTGAACAGCAAATACAACTTGGCACAACCCTTGGCCCTACAGCACCCAAGCAATGTGCTGGCACTTACAAAAGCTGCGAGGTGGAAATTGTGTCTTGGAACTATCAAATCAAAAAGCTTTAAGTTCCTGAAATAACATTATATGTGTTGATTTCAGAAAGACACACAAAGTCTGAGGGGCACAGAGAACTCCTTTTCTAAGGCAAATGGGAAATTAAAAGTATCTGGGACAACAAGGCTATAGAAACAAGATCATAAAGTGAAACTTGCTCTTTCTAATTAAAGGCTTTCACCAGATTTTCCACTCCATCACACATGGCTAGCTCTATTATTTTAGACCTAGTATTATGCACTGTCCCAGGAAGAGAAGTATGGGCTGGCAAGAGAAGACGTATTGCCCACCGCAAGGTGCTTTCTTCTGAAACTGCCTTGCAAAGAACAGGATTTGCATGTCAGTCCTGCACCCTGGTTTTCCACTAAATTAAACCCTTTCCTTCAGACCAAACACAGGAGCTTATTACACTGCTTGAGCTTACATATTAAACATATCCACACAGCTCTTGTGCTGGCCTGAATTAATCACAACCCCACACAAGCATCACCTTCCCAGGAACGGTACAGCCCTGACACTGAACAGGCACTGATAAAACCCTGCCCCGGACAAGGAACGAGAACACTTCTGAGATTGGAGGAGTGAACGCAGCAAAGTTTTGCAAGTCTTTTCCTGCTGAGGAGTTCTGCCACCATCACCTCTGAGCTTCTGTCAGACAGGATAAAACCCAACTGCTAAGCTTCCCAACCAAACCAGTCATTTAATAACCAGGATGATGCACTGAGATTGCACAAACAGAATATACAGCTCTTCTGTGCCACCCTGCAGGATCTGGGAAAGACGATAGGAAAGAAGGGGTTACTCTTATCGATCCTTTAGCTGAAGCAGCCTTGCTTAGCAGAACAGCTCTGGGTTTGTCAGTTGGCAACAACTGCAGGATTGGCAATGCAGAACTGAGACAACCAAGAAGCAGTAACAGGACTTTAAGGTGACAAGAACCCCATGTTCGAAACCCACATGAAGGACTGAGAGAAAAACAATGATATCTGTCTTCGATCCTGAAGATGAACAAACCCCCTACAGCCTCCTTGGTTGCCAGCCAGTGCAAAACTGCTTCCAGAAAACCACCAGTTTTTGTGATGTAACATTTCTGTGTTATAAGACCTGATGCATGAACCCAAGAGCTGCAGAGGCCCACAGAAACTAAATCCATTCCCACCTCCTGGATTTAATCTCTGTTGATAAACACATGCATGTAATAGTACTACTTCAAACACAGAACATCCAATTCTCTACTTTCTCACTATGCCATCTGCCAAAGCAGCTCTGGAGCTGCCAGTTCTACCAACCCTGCCAGTGCACACTCCTCTCACAGCCTGAGAGCAGGCTCAAGTGCTCTCATTTTGAGAGGTTTCACTATGCTTTTGACCTCAACAGTTTTAAAATAGACACTAATCTCTGTCAGGCTGTTTTTAATCTTAATGTTATTTTTGCAAGCAAATATTAGCTTTAAATAGTGACGTGTTATTTTCTAAGCCAGCTGGTAATTCAATACCAGTTCTGAACAGCAAAAGGACTCTGCTTTGAAAAAGGAAGTACTCCTAGGAAAGCAATGCTGGTCATGCTGGTAACTAGTTAAGCTTATCTGAAATAGAAAACACTACTGCAATACAGCGAATTACTAAGACAATCCCATGACTGGGATCATCAGGATCGGGGATAACATTAGCAGCAAACCTTCCCTGTTACCTCCTGCTTTCTGTTATCCTTAACAGATGCCTGGTAGATTTATGCTCTCTCCTGTTTGTCCTTCTGCAGCAATGGAACACTAAGATCTGGTACATACCCAATGCAAAGAGGCTTGTTAGCCGAGACAAACGTGTGGATGCAAGACTCTCACATGTGTTACTTGAAGTGAAAAGATCTCTTAGCACAGCTGCAGAAAAACCATTTCCAGTTTTCACAAAAGCTTCCTCAAAAACCTGCTTTCAGTTCAAACCAAGCCAACACCAAGTTCCTAAAGTTTCCTGGGAACCAAAATCCTCAAACTATTTCAGAAGCAGAGACTGCAGAGGACAGTGCACTTCCAGCTCCTGCAGCTGCCCCAGGGGGCATAGACTGCAGGAGGTGGACCTGACTCCCAGCTGCAGAGGCCTAGGTCTCACAAGGCCTCACAGGGCAGAGCTGGACACCTGCAAAACTGCCTCAAGTCTTCTAGGAAGAACTCAGTTCTTGATCTAGCACAGGAACACAAACTCTTAAACCCCAGCTGAAATCAGGGCTCTGAGGCCTCTGACACCAATTTAATCCTTCAAGCCTCTGGCAACCACAGGAATATCACAGCTCCGCAGAGAACAAAAAAGCCCTGGGAGCACGGCTAACCCTATAATGACTGATTTTTGCAACAACATTGAGGCACACGTGGCTGCCTGGAACTGGAGTAAATGCTTACCAGGGCCAGAAGCCAAGAAACCCGACTGACCTGTACGGGGAGTGCTCAAGATACGCCAGGATACAAGTTTTTCTCCTAATGGGAAACTGCAAAGTTTTCCTCCGCCTGAGCCATAAAAATCAAGGGGTAATGGAAGGCTGACTACCTGAACCAAGAAGGTAAGATGCAATTTCTGGCCTCAGAACAGAGTATAACTCACTCCAGTAAAATAAATTGATTATATCTGACACACTGTGATGATTCAGAAGTATTGCCTGGAAAAATACTGCCTGCAAGCTTTGTGTGAGCACACACCTACTAAAACAACCTTCCCATAACCACCGAGCAACGCCAGACCATACAGTCAGACAGTCACTGCATAATGGTAGCTGTGAGCAGCAGTTATGGAATTCCACCTGCTGAAGAGGGGAGTCACCAGCAGCCAGGCTCCATTTGGAGATGAGCAGGGATGAGGCTGTCGGTCAATATCCTGCCACAGCCAGTATCAACATGTCAGAAAGTCTCAAAAGGTGGCACTTTCTGAAGGATGGACTTTTACCTGCATCCTGAGAAGGTCCAACAGTAAAGCCAGGAAGTGCTGAAAAGGAGTGAGCTGTACAAACCACGAGGCTCAACACTGGGTTAGTATCAAACTAGTCACTAAAAGGCAATCGAAGTATCTCAACAAACCCAGAAATCCAGGAATAGGCATTTCTACTTCAACTAAAGAGCTCTGGCAATAGTAATAAACAAGCAAGTACCTTTCACAAAAGTACAGTGAGCTTCTCAAAACCAGCGTTAGCTGATGTTGAGGCTCACATCCCTTTTGGCCAGCCTGAAACAGTCACAACTGCTTGCCCAAAGCCCGGGGCATCCCCACCACTTCTGCCCATGGTGGGTTTCTTTTCTAGACAGTTTTAAAGGCAACTCACTAGAACCTCGATTCCTTCTTTTTCAATGGGAGCTTGATCGTAAGTGGCTTCACAAACTCGCACCAAGGTTCTCACTCCATACTTCTTGAGCTCCTTTAGGGAAAAGGAAACACAGGTGAGCACATGACACAGGGACCAATCCAAGCACTTTCCTAGCAGCTGCAGAACTAAACAGTGGCGTCGCCACTACTGTACAGCTCCAAGGTGACTACACAGGGAAGGAGCAAAGGCCAGCACAGGAAGGGAGGCTATGGCATACAAGCAGACAAGGGCTACAAATGAGAGGAATAAACATAAAACACTCTGAATCCTCCTTCTCCAGGGAAATGCCAAGGTGGGAAAAAAAATGCATATATAAGAGCCAAATTAAAATAACCGCTTATATTCTCCAAGCAGCTGTTTCTTCTCTTTAAATAGAAGCCTGGAACTGTTTGCTTCGGACAGTGTTGACATTTTGAGGCAGGGAGGAAGAGAACACACACACCACCATACTCTAGCCTCCTTGTAATGCACTATAAGTAGCACATTGTGCTAGATAAATAATCAGAAGATCAAACAAAAGCTGTTCCAGTTCACTTTGAAGGTTCATACAGCAAGCAGAATTTCCTCTCATGCTTGGAATGAATCACTGTAACTTCTAACAATTAGCAATAATACCTATTCCAGAGTCAGGACTCCTGAAAAAGGAAGACAAACCACGTTAATGGGGAAAAAAAAATAAATATATACAAAAAGACCAAAAGAATGTGGCTTTCAAAATTAACCAATAATATCTGAGCAGATCCATGGTGAATGGCCACTGCTGAATGATGGAACTCAATAGCCACAGTCAGACATCAGTATCAGATGACAGGATCTCCCTGGATAAAAGAGACTTGCACATGCAACATGGAAGTCCTCTAGATATGAGGCCACAAAGATACTGCAGGTTTGCAGTGACCCAAGACACAGAAATACACTGTCCTACCACTCCTCTGATGATACCATCATCGGCTGCTTTTTCAGAAAGCTGAATGTTAGGTTTTGCTGTATTTAACTTCTGATTGTGTCAGTGACAGTATGACCCACTGCCCATGCAACTGATTCTTCCCAGCACCCAGGCCCAGCAGATGTCGTGTCTCACAGACACAGTCTAGCACCCGAAATCTTGGGCCGTTCTGGATCAGGGCAGTTTGGTAACACAGCCTGTGAACTACAGCATGGGTTTAAGTATCGTGCTTACCCCTAGTCTAAGGGAGAAGACAGGTCAGAAACCAGTTACAATTCTGTCAGCTACTTTAAAAGCCAAAAGGTGAGCAAATAGATTGATATATTGGAAGAACTGCATTATTTAATGAAAGATAACACTTAGAACCACAGAACATGCAGACCTTCAGAAACAAGGCCAAGAACATGTTAAGGGGAGTGTATTCTAAAATGGAAGCTCATTCAGACTCTTGCAATTAAAGAAATGCAGGACTTTGGAAAAAGCAATCAGTAGATTCTCTTCTCATCCTGTCAGGAGAATGTGACCAATATATTAAAGATAAAAACACCTTAAGTTTCAGGTAACACATAATATACAGCTAAAGTATTGAGTCACAGGTGTGAAGAGTGACTGTTCAGTGCTTCTACAGAACCATGAGCATGCCAGGAAGCTTTATCTGGTTGCCTTACCTCTGTGAACCTGTTGAGGGTTGTGTTGGTTGGGTTGTGAGTGATCAGGAAACGCATGTTCTCATAAGTGATTTCCACGGGCGCTGGACGGTTCATAATGGCAACTGAAGTGTGTAAGGGGCCAAAAGATTGAGGAAAATAATAATTAAAAAAAAAATCAAAAACCTTGGAAAGGTTTCACAGCAGAAAACATTAAAGAGACCACTAAAATGCCTTGGACAGATCAGAGCTTGCTTCAACGTGTTTGTTCCTTAAAGAATTCGCTGCTAGAAAAGCTGGTTTGCTTCAGAATCCACTTGAATCCAACTTCGGCCTCAACTGCTGCAGGTGGTAACCTTCAGACTCCAAAAACTCTGACTACATGCAAGACTAGGCAGCCTGTTCTACATTTAGGCACTGGTGAGGCAAAAAAAGTAAGGGCAGATTTTCTCTCCACTTTGTTTTCTTGATGCTTAGTTTTGCTAGAGTCAGTAAAAGGAAAATGCTTCCAATGTGCAGAAGATATCCCATATATTTGAGTGTCTACTGTGTCTGGAGTCTTCAAGGCAAAGTAACTATGGCACGTGGAAGCCGCTGCACTCAGCTCACTTGTCAGCCAGGATGCTGTGCTGGGCCTGGCAGAATTCTGCCCTCACACTCAGAATCGCCATAAATGTGCAGCGTATGCTCCAACAGAACACCTGAGAGAAGAGAAAGATCAGGTAAGAGGATTTGTTGCTTCGACTTCCAGAAACACTGAACGCTGACCCTCCCAGAGAAACTCGAGTTAGACTAGAGAAGACTATGTTTAAAAAACAAACAAAAACCAATCTCCATGGGACTCCTCACAGTTGCAATCCTGAATATTCTGTGGGTACTGAGACATGGCCTTCTGGTAAGTGCTGCTCCTGGCAGGCACCGGAACTGAGAACAAGGAAGCCTTTCTACGCTCTCTGCAGCCCTTCCCTCCCATCCAGGTGCCTCAAAAGAGGAGAAAATAGCACAAAGCCAAGTATACTCTCCAAAGTGGCTGTTGGTACAGTCATACCTGCTTGGCTTAAGGCCAAATATGTTAAAAACACTGCTGGCATAGCTTTTTTTTTCTGAGCAAAATAAGCAGCACAAGCAGAAGTAAGAGTGTAACTAAAGTGCCACGTATTTGAGCTTTTGACAGCAGATAAATTTCACCCACAGTGCCGTATCCACAAACTCCTACAGCAGCAGGGAGATATCCTCCAGAAATCAGCCATTTCAACAGCAACCAAATGGTCGCTTAACAGTAACAAATGTAAGTTATTCTCAGTCTTACCTGTGTTCACAGACTAGGACATTAAGCCTGTGGCAGCTTCCAGCCCTAACACAGAGGCTTCAAAATACAGATGTTTCAGCAATAGCAAGAAAGGATGAAACCATGTAATTCAACCATGAAGGTTAGGGGGATGAAGATGGAGCTAAAAGAGCTCAGCTCATTTAAGGTGGAAACACTAAATAAGCAACATGGCTTTTCACTGCATTTAAAAAGCCAAAGAGTCACTACTGACACTTCAGGGTTTTAAGGAAAAAGTTTGAAATCTGTTGAATCAAATCCAAACTAACAGCCAGAAGTCACAAACCTGCAACTCAAGTGGAAAGGTCAACGCTCAGTGAATGCCATCAGGGAAACACACACACATGGAAGTTCACCCCCCAAACTTCTGGTGCACTCTACATTTTAATGAGAGCCTCGCCTGAAAACAGTCAAATTAAGTCCTACAGAATCACCTTTTTCACTGACATGAAGTCAGAACTCACACACAGAACAGCAATTATTTCCTTAAGGAACAGTTCTCAGTGCCAAAAAACCAAAATCCATGGATTAGGTTGCTAGAGGCAAGAGCAGAGATGCTGTCAATGACCTGCCCCGGCCTTAGCACAGCTCCATTGAATGACTCAAATACGCATTTCAGAAATGAATCCAGAATATTTCAGCAGTGTCATGACTACAGGATCCACTTTCACCCCAGCTGGAAGAATTCCATTTAAGCACATCACACTCAAGTTCTTACACATGTCAATTCTTGCACATTTGTCACACACATACTACCCAATACAATACCCAATTTGTCTCTTGTATAACACCCAAACTCAAAGGAGAGGGGTTGTTAAAATCAATTCCAGCCTGCTATAGCTGTAATGCACCAGGAACAGAATGACCAAAGTCACAGGGTCCACATGTGCCCAACACCTGCAAAACTTGACCCAAGAAAGTCTCTTTTCAGGCCAACTCTGGCCTGGTTTCCCTGCTTTGAACAACAACCCAGCCATCTGGCACGTCCTGAGAGTGACCCACACACCTATGTTACACAATGGTTCCAAAACTAACTTTTGAGGGCCCAAAAAGGTCATTTAAATAAAATCAGTGGTCAAAAGATCTTGGCATAAGAGACCAGAACTGGGATCCTGCACACCAGAGGCTTACAGCATTACAAAGTACACTGTCATGAGGGGAAGAGCTGTTGCATCATATTTAAACAAATCCTTTAGATATTCTTCTTTTCAGCACCAATAATTTTGTTGGAAAAGCCTCATGCAGTGCTATTTTGCACTGTGAGTTGTATCAGCCCAGATCATATGGTTACACTTCCCTCCTTCAAGCAAATCAAAGAAGGAATTTCAACCCAATTATTTTAAGTCTTTTGTAAAACTGATTTACCAAGTCATTGAGAAAGGACACATGGAGATGCCATGCTGCAGTGAATCCAGCATGGCAGGGGAGACACCAGCTACAGTTCTGTTCTGATTTGCAGCTGCTCGTGGTCTCACCCTGGCCAAACCACTTTCAGTAGCTCAACTCATCCTGCAGAGCAAGAATGACACAATTTACCTTCCCCAAAGGAGTATGACTGAAGTGTTTAATCAGCTAATAGCTAAGGAGTGATTAAAAACAGAGAGTGCTGTATTTAAGGCTGAAAAACAATTTCCAGAAGGATAAGAAGTTCATGTAGCACACGAGCCTATTTGTAGAAGCCGGGTTACTGACACATACATCCCCTCCTCCCGCAATTTTCAACTGCTAACTGCTAAGCTGAAGTTTAAACAGAAAAACTAGGCTCCTCATTAGGAAATAAAAACCAGGAAAACCCCTGTTGTCTGCAACTTCTGATCTCCCCAAATACTTCATCATTTCTTCCTCCCTGCATTAGCAAGCAAATCTGCACTTCAAAAATCCCAAGAGAACAGAGCGCTACCAAACCGACAAGAGTAACTCATAACCAGGTCTATGCACAACATAAAAAAAGGAATCATTTTTCAGCCAATTAATCTTCAACTTTTTATATTTAGAAAGTGAGATAGTACATGGAGAGAAACCAAAAGATGACACCAAGTCTTGCGTGGCTGGCTTCAGAAAGAGAGCAGAGGTATCCAAGACGTCAACACCATGAATGAAGTGAAAGAGCTCCATCAGGACTCAGAGGAGGAGAAAAAGCAGAGGCAGCAGGACAAACAAGCCAAGCAATAGCCATACATTCATCAGAAAACAACTAAATATGCTTGGGAGCCAGCTCATGATGTTGTTTAACTTAATTACAGGGAATTACCATCAATGAAGGTGTGCGTCTATACAATTGAGTTTAGCAAGCTGTGCCAGTGCACCTACAGCCAGGACTAACAGCGTAGTGAGCTCCTCACCTCATCCTCACACACAGCCACACATGCCAAGAGAGCTTGGTGAAGCCTAAGGAGAGCAATTTGAGAAGAACGTATTTCAAACTACTATGAACATGGAAGAATATGCTTGAAACATGAGCAGGGGGCAATATATTAACCAGCATAAATAAATCAGGATGATTAACTAATTAAGAGAACAGGTAAATGAATCCCTGACTGGATAGAAGCTTCACCTGAGAGTGCCTTAAGTAAAAACCCAGCACACCTACACCGCTCACCTCCAGTGCCTGCAGCCTCAGCCATTACACTGACGCCTCGATTAGATGCTTCAATAGGACAAGCTGCTGCTCTTTCCTATTGAGCCCATGCAAAGCAGGAAGACAGGGCTAATGAAAAAAAAAGTAGTAACATCATCAGGAATTCCCAGCTTCACCATCTCCTTCAGAACACATTGGCAGAAGTGCTGCCTTAGCTACAACAACGCAGCAAAAAGCCCGCAACAGCTGCAGCTTCCAGAGATTGCAGAACACGGGTACCTGCGGAAAGGTCACTTGGATCCCCTTTCAAAACAGCCTGGCAACAGGACGTGCAGCAGAACCCTCTAATTTGTCAGGCTGTAATGAAGAACACTGCTGTGTTCTGGAGTCCAGTGTTTTCAAGCCACCTCAGCTGGTTTTGCTCCTATACATGGGAATCCGCATTCGATGTTAACAGTCAGGTCATGAGGTGCTTCATTTTCCTTTTCTATAAAACCTCATTCT